>CAJNOI010000116.1:88070-158563 GCA_905250115.1 Adineta steineri
ATATTAAATTTTCAACATTAACTACATTAAACTTACTTTTTCATTTAAATTGATTAAAATCTCAAGATTATTATTATTATTTTTCATCTGATAAATGTGGTTTTTAAAAAATTTGTTTCGCTGATTATAATCACAATTTTTCGAAACTTGAGATTGTGGCATATAGTCGATTACTGGCAAGAGAAAATTTTGTCTTAGATAATGAACAATGACAGGAATTAAAACAATGATTCTTCATATTCGGAAAAGACGTCTGTTAGAAAAAATAGGTTATTAGATGAATAAGGATATATGAGAAATGCTGATCAAAAAAAAACTTTATTTTATTAAAGAATTAGAATAGATCAAAGGTACTAGGTAATATTGATAAAGATTTATCTTTATACGTTTTAAAATGGTCTTTCAAATATAGAAATATTGATTGAAAATATAAAAAGCAGAAAAACAGATCGAAAACCTTGAATATGCTCTGCGAAGTATAAGTAAGCTAATTGTTGTACTTTATTATAATTAATCAGTGTTGTAATTGAAGAGAATGATTAAATCCTATAATATAAAGAATTTGGGGTGAATTTGGTATTGTAACATGTCTACAAACAATTAGGTCTAAATAAATTTGGTGACTGGAAGGGTTCTGCTATTATGTAAACCGACATGTGCTGCTAGTCGGATCTTATCGTTTCTGAGGTCGCGATTTTAATCGAAGTCTTGTAAGTCCTGATAAAGGAATAATACTTTCTGAAAACTTGACCTGATAAAGTACGATTCTGATTAAAATAGATATAATTTTTTCATATTACCTGTTTGTCGTGATGAAAATGACATAACGTTAGAATAATCCGAACAGATTAAAAACAGGTACTTTAGTAATTACGAAAAAAGAAAAGGATTATTGATATTATAAGATTATCAGTGACGTTCATTGCCTTATGTGTCAATGCCTTGTTTTATATTTGACATATTGACATCTCTATGTGATTAAAAATGAATGTTATTAAGAATGAGAAAAGTCTCAACACTTTTTTATTTTATTCATTTTGTTTATATAACCAATAATGTCTTCTTCTAACAACAATTCTGATGATAGTAGTACCACTACTTTCGACAGTTCCGAAGTATCTATTCCACGTTCAGTTCGTTTTTGGATTATGCTATTGTTCGATGTTCCATCAATAATTTGTAGTTTCCTTATTATAATTCATATTATTATGAATCGAGTTCATCGATATGCATTACATAATCATAGTATTCTTCTTATAATACTCTTTGGTTTACCACTTCAAATAATGGATATTGGTTTTTATCTTATATTCTTTCATTATGGTTCTGTTACACCATCGCAACCGATTGTATGTCTTTTATGGTGGGTGGCTGATTATGGTTTTTATATTGGAATTATCATTCTTATGGCTTGGTTAGCCATCGAACGACATATTCTAATATTTCATGATCGATGGGTTTCAAATCAAAGAGGACGATTTCTTTTCCATTATCTTCCATTGATTATGTTAGTGACATATATATTTATCTTCTATACAATTGCTATTTTCTTTGTACCTTGTGAGAATACTTACAGTTATGATATACCAGTATGTGGAGCGACACCATGTTATCAATCTTATGGCATTCTTGGCATGTGGGATTTTATTGTGAATACTATTATACCAATCCTCTTGGAAGGCATTGCTAGTATTAGTCTTATTTTACGTGTCCAATGTCACAGACGGCGTCTTCGCCAATCTAATAAATGGCGTAAACAAAGACGAATGATTATTCAATTGTTTATGGTTTCGAGTCTAAATATTGGTATATCTCTACCAATCTTTTTAATACCTCTTGCACATTTATGTGGTCTCCCACCACAATACGGTGTTGAAGCTGAACTTTATTTCTATTTCTTTGGTTACTTCATTGTTTTTCTTTTCCCATTCGCATCTTTATCTCAATATTCGGACTTACGTAGAAAAATTAAAAATAAAATAGTTAATAGAGCAGCAAGGCAACCACGTCGCACAGCTACTGTTGGACCTACAATGAGAGATATACCAATGATTAGACAATTTTAGAAAAGATATTATGCTGAAAAGTATGTGGATGGATGTAGATTCTTCGTTTTTGTATTGTATCCTTTGAAGGATTATGTTTAGTTGTCTTGTGGAAACACATGAATATCTTATGAATATTGTTTGTGTTATACAACTATTTTAAAATAAAATTGAACATAATTAATTAAAATTGCATATAAAGCTGAATGATAAGTAGCTTTCCTTGTTTACTTTCATACTTTTTAAGTAGGGATGTCACTTTATTCTTTATTATAACAAAAGATAAAAATAAAGTAATACTCGTACTCTTAAGCTTTTATAGTTTTCAAAATAAATTTAAACTAAATGATGAAACAATCAAAAGGGAAATGAATTTTTTCCAATAAAGCAGGGTGTGGGTAAATATTCTATATTCATCTAATATCTTCACCCACACTCTCAAGTATAGAATCAGATGAATTACATCAGTTGTTGTGAAATACAAGTCGAAAGGAATGTTCAGGTATGGAGGATCGAATAATTCAAGAAAATATTAGAAACTATCGAATTCAGTTGAATACATGACAGTTTCCGCAGATGTAGACGGTATTTCCTTGTAGTTTTTATAGTATTCCACACCGGGTTGTGGTATGAATGGTGCTTGAAGACGTTTTTCACGAATGGCAATCCAATCGATTGATGCGAACCAGTTATGGTTTTTAATATCTTTTGTGCCATCTTTTAAACAACCATAACGTTTTGTTGGATGAACTTCAAGAAGTTTAGATACGAGATCCGTTAGATCAAATGAGAAGTGGTCCGGAATTTCGAATTTTCCTATAAGTGTTTTCTTATAATTTTCTATTGGATCATCTGCTGCAAACGGTGTTGAACCCTTGTGAAAAATATTAAAATTAAATTAATTACATGTGATTCCTAACTTACTGTTGTCATTTCATATATTAAAATACCCAATGCCCAATAGTCAACACTTTTATTATGACCTCTTCCAACAATAATCTCAGGTGCCATATACTAAAAGATGAACGATATTCACAAAACAGATGAGTATTAAAAAGATTACTTCAGGAGTTCCACATAGTGTGAATGTTTGATCTTCTGTAACTTTGGCAAATCCAAAATCAGTTAATTTCAAATAGCCATCAGCTGCAAATAAAATATCTTCAGGTTTGATATTCCTAAAGATGATATCTACAACCAAAAAAAAACACATAGAGAAATAACAATTGATGTCATAAGTCTTGTTGACTCACTTAAATAATGTAAATATTCCAGAGCAAGTACAATCTGAGCAGCATAAAATTGCGCTTGATCTTCAGGATATTTGACTACTTTTCTACGAATAATTCTGACAATTTTAATAAAACAAAATCAATTGACTAACCGAAGATTAGCGAACATTTCACCACCACTGACATATTCGAGTGCTAAATAAACATGTGCATTATCTTTAAATGCATATATCAAATGAACGATAAATGGACAATTGATTGCTTGAAGAATACGTTTTTCGCATAGAATATGTTTGACTACATTCATTTCAACGATCGATTGTTTTTTCAGTATTTTTAAAGCCAATAAATGATTATCATGTTTAACAAGCATTACACGAGCGAATGAACCTGTACCGATAGTTCTTTGCAATTGAAAATCTTCTATTTTAGCAGTTTCACTGAATGATTGAGCATATTTAGTTTCAAACTCGAGTTTTGCACGTTCAAGATATGCATCAGTATGAGTGTTGATTTGATTGATGATATTAGCAGTAAGAGGAGTATCTTGATGATTGTGATCTTCATTCGATTCTATTACATTTGATGTTGGTTGTACCAAAGGTGATGTAGAACAGTTTCCCATTTATATCAATCACTATAAATACAGTTACTTGGGATTTCCTATCTATTATGAAATTTTGCGTGTTTCTAATATGCATGATATTTGTAGAAAGTAAGATAATCTATGAAAAATATATACGATTACCTATTCTCGTTCTTGTATGATTCGGCAGTGACGAAAGTTTTCCTTAGAAACTTATATATCAAGTAGAGGATATTACAGGAAGTAAACTAAAAACATTCATGTTTGTTGACAGTTAAGTAACGAGACAACCACCATCACATTGTTCTTTTTCTTTCGCCTACAGTTCAAAAAAAACCGATTACTAACGTCGTTGTGTTATAGTCACTCATTTTTTTTGTTCTGTTCATTTTATTTCCATTTTACTGTTAGTAGTTGTTTTTCTCATATTTTTTAACTTACACGTCACGATCATTGTTAGAACATGCAATATTCTCATAAGAACAATTAAGATGGTAGTAGGCAATCTTGAAGGTGTGGGTGAGGCTATGGATAAAAGAAAAACGTGATGCTCACCCACCATCAGTTGTTTAAAAATGTGTAATTTGTTTTTATTTCAATGATACATATACTATATTTTAAAAATAGAGAAAAGCTCTAATAATTTTTAAGAACTGTTGGTTTTCTCTCAAAATATTCAATATAGATGGATGGATGAGGGTTAAAGAATTTTAGTTATCTCTCATCTGCACTCACACCCTCGAGGTATTTTTTGAGTGTGGGTGACCATAAAGCAGATGCATCCACACCCTCAAGATTAAAACATAAAGAAGAAAAAGAACGATATGAAAGTGAAAGTTTAATTAAATGATGTACAATAAAATAAAGAAGAAGAAATATATATATTCAGATATAGAGCCACTTTGTCTAGGCCCATTAGAACTTCACATCATGCAATGATGGTGCAAACGTGATGGAACCAGTTATAGATAATGAAAAAAGGGCTGGGTGTGGGTATAGATAAATAATAAACCCCAGCACCCACAACCATACTCTCAAGATGCTTTTGGCAAAAACAAGTGGTACACTTAGTTTTTGACATTGAATTGAGAGTGCGAGGGTTTATTATTCATTCACATCTACACCCACACCCTCAACAATTGTGCTTCAGTCATTTGTTTTCTGTATGTGGCATATTGAATTGTGAAAGGATTCAGTTGTTTTATCTAGCTAATTACTCATTTTACTGATGATGAGGTAAAGTGAAGTGCTTTTTGATGTTTCACAGATGAATGTTTGCGATAGAATGGCTATAATAGAACAGGTATTGCTGATCGACTTTTGATTGTTCCAAATGATCTAAGTGATATTTTTTGGTCAAATTCTGTCCTTTGCTACGAATGAGAGAGAGAGAGCTAATGAAGTTTATGATCATATGACTGTAACATAAAAAATGATACTATTCGTATTTGATATTTATCATTATTCTGAAAAGATGAACTGCTTGATGTTCTTCAAAAAAGATTTAATTAATTCATTTTGTTAACGATAATCGACGAAAGTGTTAAGACAGGTCTCAACACAACTTTCCAAAATGATCATATCAGAAAACTATTTCAGACACTAATTTTGAAATGTGTTAAGCAGGTTTGAATTCTATTTTATCCTTAGCCTGACATTTTTTCTTATCATTCTCACTCTATAAGTAATATTATTAAGGATGAAAACTACATTGATACAAAATTTTATTACATAACAAGCTGATAAATTCATATGAGAACTGTTTTCAGAAGCAACACTTTCGAAACTTGTGAGATTTCGTCCTGATAGCGGATATGGATGTACATGATGAATAAATTTTCGTCTTCATTTTTCAACAAGTTAACAATAATATCACCATACATTCATCAGATTTGTCTTTCCATTATTCAATAGTCTATGCAAAAGACAGAAAATGTTGTTCTGTTTTATCGATATTTCTCGATTAATTATCAAATCAAAGCGAATACTATACTAATAAATTAGAAAAGTTCTGAAATAATAAAGAAATATTGATTACTGATGAATAAGTCGTCGCCATCGTCTGAATGATTTTTGAAATGTTTTTCTGTACAATGCTGAAGGAAGGACAAAAACAATAAAGATAAGCATCGATGGAGTGAATGAAATGAAATAACCAAAAATAAATAATAATCGATTGTTTGATGGATTGACACATTCTGACAACATTGACATAATCAGACGGGGTAAGGACAGAATTAGAAGAACAATCGGACTAATCAATAACTGTTTGTGTTCATTAAATTGATGATAAACATGTTCCCTTAGAGCTTGTCTTGTTTGAGCTGCTGATCGTTGCTGGGCTGATCCGAATATGATGAATAAAGCAGAACCAAGATTGATAATACATGGACCGACAAGATGAAAAAATAAGATGATTGTATTGTATTGTTGAACAAAAGGGGAATAACGAGTTAAACACCATCTATCGATATCTACTTTGGTCGTCTCTGTCTTCATTTCATATAATTCTCGATATATAGGTTCGTGAATGACTGAAACCATGATACACAATGGTAAGATAAGAATTATCCATCGAGCTATGCGTTGACTTTTCTGTTTATTGAAGTTGATTCCTTTGAAAACGAGTATCGCTCTTTCAATGGCTACACAAGCATTGAGCCAAGCATCCAAATATAGACAAAGCTTGAGAAGAGGTTCGATCAATATACAACCTCTTCGAACAACAGAAACTGGAATTGTTAAATTCATTTGAGTGAGAACAACAAACCAAAACTTCACTACAAACATGCTAATTGTAAGAAAAGAAGTAATTGATGATGCTAAGAGATAAATGCCACATCCAACTTTTCGTAGATCTTTATTTTGAAATGTTATTAGAGACAAAATACTATTGATGAAACCTCCAACAAACATAATCATCGTCGCAGCGGCATTAGTTTTTACCAATATTGTTTGGTCAGTCATTGTCATGTTTGTTCGAATTTGGTCACGTAAAATATCATCGAGAGTGACACCAACACTTTTTTTGTAGAACTGACATTTTTGACCAATGAAACAATTGGTTAGACTTTGAACTGAAGAAAAAAATGCATTGCCATCAAAGGATGAGATCAATCTTTTTTGACTTAACAAAGTCATGTAGGAGTAAATTTGTAAGCAAAAATAGTTTATGAAAGTCATTTATCTATACGTGATATGTGTTGTCGAGATTAGATTTCTATATTCCTATTTTTATCTGATTGGAAGAAAATTACCCATTTTTAAAAGAAAGAGTTCCGATTTGATTCTATTTTTTGACAATAATTCTATTAAATTATACGATCTATTTGAAATTCTCAGATCTTTTATTGTTCAAGAGTGAAAATGGAGTCCAGAGAATATTGTAATTCTCTGTTAATGATTTATAAAATAATATAAAATACTTACTGTAAGAATTAAGAGTGATGTTATTTGGACCAGATGCTAGAATGGAAAAGTTTCCTGTCATATTTGGAGAAGATGTTGTCAACACTAATATGTATGTAGTGCTAGTGCGAAGATAAACGATGAACTTGAAATTTTGATAAGTACAGCTTCGATAATCCTGTTTGAGTAGATTCTCAACACGATTCATTGGATTAAAATCATCTTCGTAAATATCACCAAATGTATTTATACTGCTAGAACTACTCAGAGCATAGTATCCAGTTTCAATCACACCCATTCGTATAGTTTGATAGTAATAATTTGATTTTTGACAATCTCGAGAATATGTTTGACTATTTGCTGTTAGCTCTGATGAATAGTTCGATTGCACATCATCTGAATATTTTATTTCGATGACTGATGGATAACCTATATGATGAAAATAAAAATAACAGTCGAGATTCATGATAGCTCTTGACTGACTAAGAGAAAGACGAATTGTCTGGGTGTAAGAAAGAAAATTGAGCATCATAAGTCATCTCTTATATACCGGGAATATCGAAAGGACTGCCGAAGTTGAATCTAGCTTTCTGAAGAGAGAACTGTCTATAATGTCACTCTCAATGAATAATCAAGTTGTATATGAATTTTGAATAACTTTTTTATTTCGGAAATGGATAATATCCCAATGTTTTAGATAGAAAAAAATGGTTTATTTATAGTCTAGTTCTCCTACTATTTTAGTTTATTGAAAAATTAAAGTATGTGAAGATATCTTTTAGGTTCATGCAAAATAAAAATATGTTTATATTTTTTATCTACGATAAGTTATATTTAAATGTTTGCAGCATTTTTTTACTATAGGAACATTGAGTGAAAGGATATTTTTTAACAAAAAGCAAAGTTCTTTTTTCATTTTATGACCATGAGCAGGGATTCATGCCGATTTGTATATTATTCACATCAGTTAGCGATCGACTGAAATGGGTCTGTATTGAAGGAGATTGATCTGATCCTATTCACGATATTCTGTTATTTGATGGATTTAATATAGCTGTTTATGTGAAGCTTTCTTCTTATAATACAAACGTCATCTTACAAACCAAGTTTTTATTTGTGAATATGCCAAACTCAACTAAATACTTATGCTAACGTTGACAGTTATTCACTTAAAAGTTGTAGTGAAAGCACTTACTAATATTCTTGAGATCAACATTATATAGACCGGATACAAAGATCGGGAATGCACCTATCTTATTAGAATTTGACGTTGTCACAACCAATATGTATGTAATACTACTCTCAAGAGCAATTGTGAATTTAAAATAAAACGGCTTGCAGCTGTCATCATAATATTTGTGTTGATTTTCATCTGGATTGGATGGATTGAAAGAATTTTCGTAAATAGAGCCGGATGTGTGTTCATTGCTTTTGCTGAAGAAAGTGTAAAGGCCGCTTCTACGAACATTCACTTGTATCGCTTCATAGTAAGAACTTGAACTTGAACACTGAGGGAAATACGTTGAACTGTTCGTTGTCAATTTTGATCTGTAAACTGTTTGAACAGCTGATGAAGTATTCCCTAACGAAAAAGAAAATCGATTCAGTTTTGTATAATATGGAAATGAGTATAAACTATTTGAAATATTATTTTCTCTCTCAGATAGATTTACCGAAAGCAACTGAAAATGATATAAATCTTAGTTTCTATCGAAGAGAAGTATCTGTGTGTTATTTTATAGATTGAGTTTATCTATATTTTTATTGATTACGAATAAGTGCAGCTGATTATTCACTGAAATATTATAGATACTCACATATACGACTGAAATTGATATAACTTAGGCCAGATACTTGAATTGAAACATTTCCTTTTACATTTGGAGAAGGTGCCATCATAACAAAAATGTATTTCATGTTGGCTTGGCAAAAAGCTACGAGCTGAAGCTGACCTCCGTTTTCGTACTCTGCACTACGACTGAGGAAATTTTTAGACATATCGGATGGATTAAAGTTATTCGTGTAGATGTAAACGTCCCTGATTTTCATTTCGCTGTTGATTAAAAAAGCATAATGACCAGTTACAGTGACCTTCATTTGTATCGCTTCATAATACCAATCAAACTCTGAACAATCTTTGAAATACATTGAAGTATTTAGCGTGAACGATGATGAATACATTGATTTCGTTAGCAGTAATGAGTTATCTATTGAATGAAAAAAGCAATGAGTATTTGCATTTAGAATAAAGAAAAGAAATGACTGCACATATTCTTTGTTTGCTCTTCACTCTGGTTACTAATGAGAGTTGAATCGTTTGTTTCAGAGCAATACTTTCGATAGAAAAATGAAGAAAAACATATAATAAAATATCTATTTAGCGTCCAAAATTCGTATGTTCTTTCTAGGAGACATTGTAATAATTACAATAAAGAAATTTTTATAAAACCTTGCATACAAAAACGAGTACAACTTTGGACTAAAAAAATCTGATAAGTAATACACTTAAAAATTTATGACTTCTTCATCATCATCTTTATCTTCAAACTTTTCTTTTTTCATAGATAAAATGCAGAACATCAGTTTTTTTGTTGATATCACTAAGCATAAAAATAAACTATCTGATGAAACTATTTCATAAAGTTCTAGTCAATCTACGAGTATGACACGACATCATCAAGAAAATGTTGGTTGGAAGTGACATTCAATTCATTGTTAAAATATTACAAGAACGATTCTTTAGTTATTTTCTATTCTGATAAAGTGTATCTCGAATAATCAGGTAAGGATAGAACTTTTTCCTTCTTCTCGTTCTTCGCATTTTTCTGTGAAGACACTGACCTACGTTTTATAAAATCATTGTATTCATTATTTTCTATAGCCAGCAGCAGTAAGTGAGCGCAGATAATGGTGAATCAAAGAAAATTTAAAGAAAAATTGAACAAAAAGAGCTGAATCCATCTCTGATTTTTCAACTAAATACATAGACACTCTAACTTTCATCTGTATCATGCAACTAACGTGACGATAATTTTATTGATTGACTTTTGTAGAGAATTATGAATAAGCAAGGTTTTTATTTTATAACAATACTATATTAGGATGAAACACGAAATTTGAATTTTATTATTCAGTAATTCAGTTGGAAATCCCTTAGGAGCTTTATTTCCATCCTAATCTTATAGAGTTATTTTTTTTCTTAATTTTCCCTGATTAAATATTAACTGAAATGTTGTTAAAGACTTTATTTGATTCTTCTACACTTACTACACAATTCTTCCAAATATTGAAATTTTTGAATTCGATTATTCACTCGATCAGTCACAAATATGTTCCCAGAATGATCGAAACTTAAACTAACTGGAATATTCAATTGATTAGACTGTGAACCCCCTTCATAACATCCAACTAAACATTGAAATCCATCCAAGCTTGAACCAACAATGCGATGATTATTACGATCCACAATGAATAAATATTTCTCAGCATCTAATATAATTCCAGTGGGATAGTAAAGTTCGATTGTTGGAGTTTGTGATTTATATCCAGCTACTGTGATGCCATTTGATTCTCCTGACTGAAATAGCTGAACACGATTATTTAAACAATCTGCCACATATAAATCCAAATTCACATCGACAAAGATTCCAGCAGGATCAGCAAATTGATCCAAAGCTGATCCTCTAATACCTGTTCCAGCAGCAACACGATTTGAATTCATCTCAGAATCATGTAATGATCTTTTCACTACTTGATCATTAAAGGACATTGAACAGTAAAGAGTATCATTGATATCGATAAACAAACCATCACATGATGAGTTGACATTCATCACCGTGACAAAGGTACCTGTTGCTGCACTCCATTTTTGCACTAGACGATTATAATCACCATCATCAATATAAATATCACCATTTGATGTCACGAAGAGAGAACGAGGTTGTGTAAAATTACCATGAATGATCATTGTTGGATTGAGATTCTCTTCATGCCATATTACAATTGTGTTATTTTCTCGATTAGCGACATAGATTGTATTGTTTGTGTTCACAAAAATGGCGACAGGATCTTCACCAACAATCGATTGATTAGCAAAAGTACTTCCATTAGAATTCCAAGTGGCTGTTTGACAAAACTTTGGTTGATTGAATGAAAGGGCTAAAAAAGAGAAAAATAGAATATCAGAGGAGAACTGTAAACGAAATGAATTTGTTAATTTGTATATTTATAGAAGAAAAACAAAGTTTCTTCAAAGAAATTTTTCATGAAAAGACATTCGGAAATGTGTTTAGATTGATTTTAGCAATGATTTTTATTAATTCTCATATGAATTATCAATTGTGATATTGTTGAAATATTTTTGTTTATGCCGTTGATGTTGATTATTTCAGATAAAAGGTTTTCTTATTATTTTTTGTTGTAAAATCTTGTGGCATATCTGAATAAATTGCATCAAAGAAAATAGTCAAATAAAAGAATTTATTTATGTAAAAACAACAAAATAAATAGAAAAGAAGGAATTTTTATGAATCTAATTTGTATTCTCTGCAATTAAATATTATGATAACTATTCAAAAAACAAACAATCAATCAAACATTTCTTCATGACTACAATTCATTTTTTATAATATTTCATATTGAAATTTATCTCTCTCAAAGCGAAATAATGACTAAATTCAGTTTTTACATAAAAAAGAAGAAAAATTAGCTGTTAGAATTATGATATTTTATTTGTCTTATTTTTCTCGAACCAAACATATCGAAATATGAAATATGAAATATGAAGTTAAATCATAGAATAATTTATATTAAAACTGTATCGACAGAGATATGAACAGATTTTATTTCGATGAAAATTGTTTTACTAATGAAATATTCTGCGAGACATATGAAGTGAAACATGAAAGTTCTTTCTCTAACTACATTAAGGACACAACTTTTGCTTTCTCTATTCTGTAATCTCTACAAAAAAAACAAAGATTGTTTGTCTTAGGCGATTGAGACATGGCTTTGTCTAATCTAAATATTTTATTTCTTTAGACACTTTCTTTACATATTGTTTTAATTAATCTTTCTCGACCATTTTTTTTTTCTTTCGTTTTTTATATTGAAATGTTTTCATTAACTTCTGTTACCTATCTATTCACATCTCTTCATTTCATTCAACTTTTCTTCAACTTACCAAAAGAATCTTTCATCAATAAAAATTTTTGGATTCGATGATTTGTATAATCAGTAACAAACATGTTTCCAGACTGATCAAAGCTAAAACTAAATGGATCATACAATTGATTGGATTGTAAACCCTTTCCAAAACATCCAACTAAACATCGAAAACCATCCAAGCTTGAACCAACAATGCGATGATAGTTACGATCCACAATGAATAAATATTTGTCAGTATCTAATATAATTTTAGTTGGACAATTAAGTGTAATTGTTGGATTTAGTGATTCTTCTCCAGCCACTGTGATGCCATTTGATACTCCTGACTGAAATAACTGAACTCGATGATTTTCACAATCTGCCACACATAAATCCAAGTTTACATCGACAAAGATTCCAAGAGGCCAATGGAGTTGATTCGAGTTTGATCCTAGACTACCTGTCCCAGCAGCAACATGATTTGAATTTATCTCATAATCATTTAACGATCTTTTCACTACTTGATGATGCTCAGACATTGAACAATAAAGAGTATCGTTGATATCGACAAATAAACCTTCACATGATGAGTTGACATTCATCACTGTGACAAAAGTACTTGTTTCTACCATGTATTTCAGCACATGACCATTATAATCACCATCATCAATATAAATATCACCATTTGATGTCACGAAGAGAGAATGAGATTCTGTAAAATTACCAGAAATGATCATTGTTGGATTGACACTCTCTTCTTGCCAAACTACAATTGTGTTATTTTCTTGATTAGCGATATAGATTGTGTTGTTTGTGTTCACAAAAATGGCCATAGGATTTTTGCCAATAACCGATCGATCAGCAATAGTAATTCCATTAGAATCCCAAATGGGTGTTGGAGAAAACTTTGGCTGATTGAATGAAAGAGCTAAAAACAAGAAAAATAGAATATTAGAGAACTGTAAAGTAAATGAAATTGTTAGTTTATGTTTTTGTGGGGAGGATTCATTGAGATTAATTTTGAAAACATTTCTTTGTTTGTTGTTGTATTTTCCCGTATGATTTGTAAATATCAACTAAGAAAGGGCTAAATTTATCGAAAAAGATCAGCTTCATTTATTGATTTGTTTTGTTGTAGAAGAAAAATAATTATACTTGATCCTTGAAAAGATATGATTATCATTGAAGACAAAAAAATAATCAAGTATTTTTTTGTTTGCCCAACGAAAATGAATTCGAAGGAGGAAAAAGGAATTGTTTAGGATGAAAAAGACTTTACTGGAACTGATTGATATTTAAACACAAGTAACGTTCGTCGTCACAACTCATTGCATCCTCGACCTTGAGAATGTGGTTATGTGAATCTGAGTGTGGGTATTGGTATCGGTAATGAATCCGAACTAAAAACACAGCCATAGCCATACCCTCTCCCACGCACTTTTATCCCAAATCACTCGCTTCCAGTCACTCGCCCACCTCCTACCCTATTTCACCCATTTCCGCCGACTTTTAACCTATTTCACCCACTTCTACTCTATTTGGCCCATTTCCACCCACATCCACCTCATTTCACCCAGCCCACCCACTTCTACCCTATTTCACCAACACCAACTCAGTTTCACCCATCCCTGACCTATTCCACCCAGACTCACTGTTTTAGACCCGCGCTGATATATTTGGAAGTAGATGTTTTTTTGACCGTTGACCTGCCACAAACATACAAACTATTTTATTTCATATGACCCTAGCTACAGTCGAGGGAAAAATACCTTTGAAATTCAAAATTAGTTCTCGTTTTTATATGAAAAACATTGTGAATTTACTGATATTAAATCATTTGAATTAGATATCATCATCTTTGTCTACGATCTGCATTCGCTCAATGCCACCGTTATCATCGATTACAAAAGCCTACTAAATCTCATCACCATCTATATTCTCACTCAACTTCTGTGCGCTCTAATCATACTCTCACCTATTCACATGCGAAAAATACCCATAACGCTATTCAATACTTGTGAAAAGGGTAAATATATGAAAGTCGTCAAGACTGTGACGATTTTGTATTTTGTTCTATAGTAGAGACTTAGCGACTAATGTCATTTGTGTAATAGCTGATGTTCAGTCTGTGATAAATAAAAGTATTTACCTGATGTTTCATTGTTGCAAATGAACAGAAGAATAACGATAAATATGTAGATATTCCACATCATTTAACAAGATTTTATTTGATGAATTAGTTAACTAATAAAATAATCTTCTTTTTCTTTGCCTTCGATGAAAACAAATGGCACTCATTGTAGATTTTTTCTCTAGTTATATCTCTCTCTTTCTCTCATTTATTTATTTCACCATAACACACAAAGAGAAAAAATAGTGTTCTACCGAAGGTTTCGTCGTAGGTAAGATAAGAAATTCGTTTTTGAATTTTATATTTTTGATTGAATTTCATTCTTTTCCAAATTTGAAAACACAGAATAAAATTTAAATTCGACATGATCCTTTTCTCTTTTTTTCTGATTTTATTGAAAACTTTTGATTTTAGTGAAGAAGAACGTGATGAAGAGAAAGAAGAATTGTTGAAAATCTGTATTAATCATCGGACGTGTTTTAACTAAAAATAAGATATCAACTATCATCGTCAATAAGTGATCGACGTCAATGAGTAAGTCATGATTAGTTTGATGTCTTTTTTTATTTGGCTCTATTAAATAATCTGCTTTGTCAGGACTCACTTTTAATCACGTTCTTTATTTCTCTATGCGCAATAAGTATTTCTATGATAAAAGTTTTTCTCTTCAAGTATTGCGATCTGTTTTAGAATAAAAACTCATTAGACATATACAAAGCAGAATTGTTCATCGCGATACGATTTATTTTTCTAAGGCACATGAAAAAGATGCATGAATTCAACTCGAAATTGAATATTTTCAAGAACAACACTCTGGTAATGGATGAATCTTATCAATTAGTAACACTAGTTCTATTCAAATATAATTACAGTTGCGAAACGCAATTCAATAATCTAATAATTTTTACAATCTGGTAGTGACGAGTTTTCAAGCACAATGGAAATCTTTGATTCAAATTGTTTTTTCAACTAGAGATGAGAAACGCATCGGTGTTGTGAGTGAGCCAAAAGTAAATCATCATTCTCATAGCCTCACACAAGTCTTCACCCTAAAAATCTGCAGGACACACCTGAATATTTTTTTTGTTAGAGATAGAGCAAACAAACTCAATATTAACAATCATTCGTCAATGTTTTTTATCAATTTTAACATAAGATTCTTCTTCTTAATAAATATTATTATGATTTTCGCAAAATAAAGTATTGAATATCTATTAAGAACGAAACATAGAAGAAGAATTCTGTGCCTTTGCAATCGATATTTTTAAGAATAGAGTAAAAACAACGCAAGTTAATCTTTGTGGATAGATATTGATGCAAGAAACTAAAATAAATATTTACTTATTTAATAATCAGTCATGTTTCTTTTTTATCTCAATAACAAAAGAAAGATAGAGATCATTCATGTGTCATATATTTCTCCTTAATAAAATATTGCATTATAATACAGAAATATTGACTTCTTTTCTTTGAGGGTTTGATTTTTGTAAAAAATCTTGTGAGATACGAAATAGTATATCAATAACTTCTAAGGTAGCACACAGCATCTATGGGCAATATAAAAAAAAAAGAAAAGTAGAATTGAATTATTTCTCGATTGCGCTCAACTCCTAGCTGGATTATTTGTTCTATTGGCTATAATTGCTTATACTGTCATGCAAAATAATACCGAAATATCAATTGCATAAGAAAATCGTTAACAAGATTTAAAAATAGCTGATGAACAAGAAGAAGCAACTTTAGTTCATTATTTTTATTCATTAGGTAAATTATTATAAAAGAATGTGAAACTAATGAATCGAACGAATATTGCTCGATTTAAGACATTAACAGCTTTGACACAATTAAAATCAAAATGAAAAGGTTATCTTATGCGAACATTAATCGGGAATAAATTAATTACTATGAATCATGACAAAAATTTAATTCTCGGTTTATCTTTAGCTGATTTAATAGGCCTTGATTTAACCACGAATATGCTTGTAAATAATGCAATAATGTGTGCTAACTTCAATTGTTCTCTGCTATACTTTGGTATCTGAAAGAATTTTTTTGCTTGCTTTACTTCAGTCTCCTTCACAGACAAAAAGTTGTTTTTCTTTGTTCTCACACGCTCTTTTCCGGAAAAAAAGCCATTCCCGCTCCCGTAAGAGGAAAAGTAAATCATTTCATAGCTTGACAATAGGTAGTAGGTCTGCTGTTGATTTTTGTCTTTCAGCGCACATAGGTATATATCGAAGTCAGGAAGAATGTGAGAACAATCTTGTAGATGTAGGTAAGGACTAAGAAAAGATACTACCATACCTATCCTAGAACAGTTGCAAGAAGCTTCCAAACTTTTTAAGCACTATCAACATAAAATCTTCAGAAGTTTGTTAGGATCACCGCTAGGTATTAGGGACCAGCTTGAGAATGTAGGTGTAGATAAAGGATAACGATTGTCGCTCACTCACATCCACCCCTCTTTCAATGTAATAAGTGACATTTTATCAAGTGTGATAATATATTTCGATTTCTGATAGAAGTTTTCACACTGATTTGTTCATAAACTCATTAGAATTATATTTAATAATGGATTATTTGGAACACTAATTCTATATTTGATTGATTAGTTTTTTAAAAGATATCTCTCACAGATTTACGTGAGCAAATAATAAGAAGAAAAATGACTAGTCATTTACTACCCGATACGATATGTTTAGAACCGTCGTTTTTTGAATTAATCCTGATTTTGTTTGCTTTTGAAACGCTTTTCAGTACTCTCACTGTACAGATAAAAATTAGTTTCATCTTTTTACTCCCTACTGTAGTAGAAAAGAAACACTCTTTTCTCTTGTTTCTTTCAATGAGGAAAGGTAATGGAAAAAGAGTATGCCATCTGTTTCACCTTCAACAACATATTATGCGTTTTGTAATAAATAGAAGTCGTCATCAGCGACGACCGCCGCTTACATTATATCTTGTTAGTTTTGAAGAGTAAATAAAAAAATATAAAATTTTGGTTTCCATGGTGCAGCTGCTTTACAGAAGAAGCAGTATACAATTACTACCTACTCTTTCTCTGATACGATAGTCGAAGAAAAGAATCATTTTTTTCTCTTTTTAACCAAGTCAACCCTACTTTGGCGAATCAGATTTCTAGAAAGAAGAAAGTACACCACAGCATTTCATTTATAGTTGGAAAGAAAAGGAAGAGAGCCGTTTCAAACAACGTTTCCTTCGTAATATTACTTCAAATAATCAAATACTTAGTGAGTATTGTCATAAATATAAACCGGATAAAAACCAATACTAATTGGAATTCAAAGCGTTTTCTCATTGATGTATTTACAAACAGATCGAAAATTCATTAGAAACCCACAAACAGTGTATTTTTTGAACTGATTCTTGATTTTGTCTTTGTAACTTCTATCATTTTTCAAATGATGTTACTCTGATCTGTCATATACACTTTGATATGAAACCAGAGAGGACAATTTTGGGTGTGGGTGTGGGTGTAGAATGAATAGCATAACCACATCTACACCCTTACCAACGCTCACGTCCCCATTCACATCCACATTCTTGCGATCTTTTATGTTCCTTTACATATGTCACATTCTTCCACCATTCATTAAATTTATAACATAAGCTACGTTTCATTACTCTCACAATCGTCCAATGAAAACTATACGTTTTCTTTTATATTATTTTTATTTTTTTTCAAAACAGTGTTTTACGATGCTGCAGAAGTGTTGCGCACATCGTAACATGCATCACCACTCAAGCTGACGGCGAACAGATTTTTGCCTTCTTATGAATATAAAGAACGACGTTCTCTTTTAGATATGTCATTTAATTTTTTTTATTATGTTCTGTTCTTCATGCAAAACAACTGCAACAATGTACGCATATTATAAGTGGCAGACATACTTTTAAATATTTTTATGCAATTAGACGTTGAAACAACCATAGTTTCTATTCTTTCATGTCGACGCTTCAAGAGTTAACAGATTGCCAAAATTTTCTAAATGGTTCCTGCCCTTACGATAAGAACTGTCCCTATCGTCACTGTTTTGAAGCCGCAAAACAAAGGAACAAAAACTGTTCCAGATGGCCTCATACGTGTCGAAATCTTTACTGTCGTTATCCGCATCCTTCTCCACCGTCATACACGTCAAGTCTATCAGTGCCTTATGAACTTCCCCACCCGCAGCCTCAAAATGGTTTAGTAAGTTTTTTCTGGGATATTGAAAATGTGCATATACCTCATATGCAAAATCCATCGCATATTATTCAACGACTTCGTGAAAAATTCGTTCACAGTCCGCAATCCCTCGAAATCGGATTTGATTGTTACAAGTGTGACACGACCACAATTTCACGTTCAGTACTGGCTAAATTACATCATGCCAATGTGCGCATTATTGATGTGCCCGATCATAAACCAGGAGCTGTTGACCGACGAATTCTATTGGACTTAGATCGTTTCGAACGAGTTCATAGACCACCAGCTACTATAGTGTTCATTTCAAGTGATATTGACTATGTCGGTAAGCTAAATGATCTTCGTCATCAAGTTGGCTATTATGTTGTTGTTATTCATAATAAACCAGTCAGCGAAGATTTGTGGACATCGATTAATGCGCATTACTTATGGGATATGTTTACTAAGCAACCCGATAGTACATTTATTGCATTACCAATGCCTGTATCTCAGGGGCGTAGCCAGGACTTTCGCATGGCAGACACACATCAACGACAAAATAGTTTTTTGTCATGTGACAAGGTTCTTTACGAGCATCCCCCATCAGCTGTTTTTAGGCCAAGGGGGATGCAGGGTACTTGTACACCTCCCTTTGGCCACGCTCCTGTTGTATTTCAGGGGCATAGCCTGGAATTTCGCATAGAGAGTCCACATCAACGGGAGAATAGTTTTTTGTCTTGTGACAAGGTTCTTTACCTGAACTCTCCTCCAGATATTATTGGACCAAGGGGAATGCAGGGCATCTGTGCACCTCCCTCCGGCTACGTCCCTGTTGTATCTTCTCCACGTCTGTATCAATGCCCAGACTGTCCGAATGAATTTCGTACACTTGATGGATTACACCAGCATCAGGATGCTAAAGATCATCGTTTCGAATGTCCAGTGTGTGATGATACGTTTTACACGTTAAAATTTCTAAATGAACACCAAGAAGATGAAAATCATTTTCTGCATCAATGCAACAGATGCCATCGAACTTTTCAAAGTTTAGATAGTCTTACTCAACACAAATATGCTAAGCTCCATTTCTAATGCACCATTCTGCTTATGTGTTCGAAGAACGTTTCTTTTTACTCATTATCCGGTCTATTAAAGATTTGTCATGAACATTCACGAAATAAAGATCTGAGTATAATCAATAAAAGACTTAAGCTCATTCCAGTCCATAAATGAGGGTATATAGTACTGCAGTAATAACTAATATTGAAAAATCAAAGTACACAACATCTATAGAAATCTTTTGGCAAAGTACTCAATAGAGGAACAAACAATTTTCAAGATATTTTGTTTCGTGTACATTCAAATGCTATACACTAACTCTAAATTGTTGCTTTTTATTAACTCAGTCATCAATGGTAAGTTTATCATAAGGATACGAATGTGGATGTGGATTGAGAGACGGTACACACCCACACCTTTAAGATATTTGTTTTTCAGCACAACGATCTTGATATAGATGAATAAGTGTATTAGAGCATTATGTTTAATATTCACACATTCATGAGATATCACACTTGTATCGACATCCATCAATGATGTTAGATTTATGCGAAATGAAAAAGAAGTTGAATAAGTTCATATTATTTAGTTATATACGACATCTATTCAGTATTTCTGTAATAAAATTGTTGACTTTTTCAAATCAACACAAACAATACCTTAAATAAAATTTCTATTAACTAACTTCTATGATGAATTTTCACTTTTAATTCCACGTGAATGGATATGAAATTATTTTCTATTGTAGCCTCCTCAATAACCAAAAAATGTATTGACAAAATTCCTCTTATTTATTCTTTTACCTTGAACTGTTCTCTGTTTGACTATAATACATGCTATTCTATATATACGTAAAACGAGAAAAAAACATTCATTCCTTTTACAAAGTATCTAACACATGGCGATGGTACGCAGTGAAACACAATGTATTTCCTGTAATAATATCAAAGAAAAATGCACATATTATTGTTTTTCATATTTAATAGAACATCGACAAATAATGAATAAACAATTAGATAAAATTATAGATGACCATGACCAATATCAACAAAAACTTATTTAAAAAAAAAAGAAAATCCACAAAATTCTTCTTTAATTAAACAAATCAATCAATGGGAAATAAATTCAATCGACAAAATTAAACAAACAGCACAAGAATGTCGAGAAACAGTTATTGAGAATAACTTGAATAAATTATCTCAACAATTAAAAGAAATTTATCAAAAAAATGAAATTGATATAAAGTACCGAATAATATTAACATTGATAAAACATTCATTTTTTTGTGAAAAATACTTATCGAGAAATATTTTTCAATGATACATGACTGATAGGCTACGTGTGATTGCATCATTCTTGATGAGAAAAATGTAATTTTTTATTATCTTGTTTTGACTCGATTGTTGTGCAAGAATACAAGCTATATAAAAGAAAGCAATTTTTTGTTGTTTTATGTCACTGTGTTGATATCATTGCGACAATCGAATGGTTTCTTCATCTGGTTATATTACTGAATTCAATAAAGAAACAAATTATGATTATATCCAGACTCAAACAGATGTTGAAATTACTAATCGACGTCTAAAATTCCATGTTTTTAGTTTAAAATCGAATGCCAAACGTTATGTTATTAAAGAAGATTTAACATTTCTTGGTGAATTATTTGATTTTGATATAATTCAACATACAGATGGAAGTGAAGATGAAGCAATTAATATCAGACATCGTGTTTTAATGTGTCCAATTTCTGGATGTTCACGACTTAAAGCATTTATTAGTAAAAAAGTATTAGATGAACATATTCAGAATAAACATTGTCAAGAGAAGGTTATAGAGAAAAAACTGGTTCCCTTTACCCTCAAACTTATGACGAAGTCAGCAGCTGTGATTAGTCGTTTTATTGGAAAAAATGGAGTTAATCTTAAAGAATTTCAGAAAAAAATTTTAACCAAAACAACTGCAATTAGTTTAACACAAAATCCTACTGTAGAAATTCGAGTAAAACCAATGAAAATCAATGTTAACACTGATGATATTAGTCAAAAATTAAAATCTTTATGGGACAAATCAGTTCGTTAACAACAAAAAGAAGAAAATAAATTTAAACAAATTCTATTCAATCGGATAGTAAGACGATCAATACCTTTGAAACAAGTTGCTTTTAATAGTGATACAAGACGTGTACGTGCATTTACACTATCTGGTGATGAATTAGTACGACGACGATCAACCAAATATGGACAAATAAATGCAATATTACGAAAACAACAAGCAAGATCGACGTTAAGTTTAGAAGGACATCGATGTGCAGCAACAGGAGAAACAAAATTAGTATGAAAGAACAATTAGATGATATGTTTATTGATTTAGATGATGAATATAAGAAGAATAAAGGAACAAAATTTTCATTATTGTTTTACATGTGCAAAATTATCATTGATATCTCGTTGCCATGCATCGATAAACTTTTGTTTGATTGTTTTTTCAATACGAAAAGTAACTTCTGCACCGCGTCGATCTCTTTCTATCCATTGATTACCATCAAAGATTGGATTTAGATGAAATACACGTAGAAATAATGGTGCTGTTCCATCTGTATAAAACCGACATTTGTTTACGTATCCAAAATCGACTAAATCTGCCCAATCATATCGATAATTTGAATTGATAATAATACCATGTGGAAAATGATCTGTGTTCACTTCTCGATTATCATGAGCTAGATCACGCATTAGTCCATCTGCAGTAGCAAGTATCGATTCAAGAAATGATGGATCTCGCGATCGAATCACCGAACGACGAATTGATTTTGCAATACTTGAAAGAGAATAGGGATCATCGAAATTTTCTGACAACATTCGTAAAGTACAATTAGCTATGAGATTAGAAGGAGCAATTGAATCCGATACATTACGAAAATTGACAATCATATTTGTATGTTGAATAAATTGTTCGTCATCTTTATCAAAACAATGAGTATTTAAAGTAAGAATAATATAAGAAGTCATCACATCTTGAATAGTAAACATGCTATTGTCAGCGATATTATGAAGTCGAACGAGTTGTTCACCAGAAAAATGTATATTTATTTGATCATGTGTAATTTGTTCGTTTACACTTCTTTCAACACTTTGTTCAAGTGATAATGCATTAGTTAAATGTCTCATAAATGGTAAAAGAGATTGATCAGCATTTTCTCTATTCCATAATCGACGTTCAAAAATAGGTAATGGTTCTAATGGTTCAAGTTGTTGATATAAACGTGATAGTGTATTTAAAAATGTTAAACAAGCATAAGCATCACCAAGAACATGTACCCAACTAATACCCATTATCCATTCTCCACTTTGAACGAGATGAGTCATTTTTAAACGAAAAAGTGGTTCATCTGCAGAACCACAATGTAGTTTATTAGTTGATGCTTCATCGACAAACATTTGTAGTCGACCTTCTGCACTATCTAACAGGACATTTAAATTGATAGGCCATTGAACTAGTTCATTATTTTCCACCAATGAAAATGGAATACCATTGTCGGACATTTCAATAACATATTGTTTATCATTGAGTAAAAGGAAACGTCCAGCAACTAGAGGCCATAAAGAAAGAGTACGACCAAGTGCTTGTTTCAATCGATTAATATTCAAATCAGCAGGATATACAAACACATTATCAATACGTGGAATAATCCATAGATCAATACCAGCTAATTCAATTTGACGACATTTGCCAGTTGGTGGCGATGGTAAAATAAGACATGACTCCATATCGAAATATGTTAGAGTTAAATCTACCTTTTTGTAATGTGTATGCCTTTTTATTTGCTCTTCTTTTGTTGTGGACTACTATACAAAAAAAATCTCATCAAATGCATATCTTTTCTTTCATCATTTATCTAAACTCGTCCATACAGTTCGTTGTTCTACTTGTGACAATACAGCGATGATTCGTCATCTTTTAATTAATTCAAATAGATGTCAGTCGAGGGTGTGGGCAAAATATCTCTCGTAGCTCACAGCCACACCCAAACCCATGGTTTTGCATTCGAGAATAGTTTATTTTTTATGAGCAAAAACTTGATAATAATATCAGAGTTAGAGTCAATTTTGGTTGGTTATGTTAGCATTTGAAATCTTCAGCCTGAAGTGAACCAGCTTCAATAGCCGCTAAAATACGTCCTTTTATAGCTTCTTCCATTGCTTCTTATCGACTTTCTTTTCCTCGTCCTTCACCCACAATACCTGGAGCTCGTGCTTCACATTGAAATTTTCCGTCCCAAACCCATTCTAATTTGTGAACACGTCCTTTCAAGTTTCCCGTACAGTCAATATTGCATATTTTAATTGCTTGATCATCACTCCATGTGTGAAGTGACCAAATAATTTTACCCAAGTCGACAGCAAAGCCATAATAACTAACATGATGAATGTGATGGTTGATTGCATCTTTTCTATTTCGTAGAAAATTAATTTCGTATAAATGATATATATATATATATGGAAAGAGATAATCATCAAGTGCACTCTTGAAATTTAATAAATACAGAAAAAGTAGGCTGATAAAATTAGTCTTTGGCTCAAATACTATGTCTTTTCTGATCAAAAAACTAAATTGAAAGGAAATGAAACAGTCAATCTACACTATTAGTTCATGCAGTCGACGAAAATAAATGATATATTATATTTTCGAAATAAAATTATAGTTTTTATCATTTAATCTTTAAATGAAATTTTTCGTGACGCAACTATTGATATCAAAGATATTGATACGAAGTAAATTGTTATAGATATAACCATGATTAAAAACTTTGAGTTAAATCGTTTATTAATATTTTAAAACGAAAATTGTTTTAATTAAACATTGTTTATTCTATATATGTCGAAAAAAGATCTGCATATTGAATTTTCATTTCATAATGATATATGTTTAGTAAATCATTATAATACACATTTTATTTTCTTGATATTATTCGTTTTTATATAATAAATCTTATCCTCAATTAGACTCTATATCACCACCTGATCATTTTACTCTCATCAAATAATTATTCTGTTGGTGTAAACGTGTGCAATAGAAGAGCCAATAGTATGTAATAACAAACAATATATTTTTTTTCTTCACCTTTAATGAGTACGTGATCATATCTTACTATATGTTCTAATAATAATCGTTTCATCATACGTCTTTCCTCACTCTTTTTTCTTTACATAATATTATAAACGAAATGTCTGCATCTATTGAATTTCGTTTATTTGCACCACGTATTGAACGTGCCTTTCTTACTGGTTCATTCAATTCATGGCAAGATATTGAAATGTTTAAAGACAATATAACTGGTGAATTTTCCACGAAAATTGATCTTGATGATGGTGAATATACATATAAATTTCGTATATTATCTCGAAGTGAACCAAATCAAATGATTGATATTATTGATCCATATGCAACAAGAGTTGAAGATGATGAAAAAGGTGCAATTTTAATGATTAAGAATGGCAAAAAAGTAAATGGAAATGAATATATATGGAAATATGATGGAAAGAGTTTACCTGAAAATCGAGATTTAATTATATATGAAATTTTTATTGCTGATTTTACTGAAGAAGGTAAACCTTGATAAGAAAGAAAAAATTCTTTAAAAAAAAATTCAATATTTCTTCTCAGGTACATTTCGTTCGGCAATAACGAAATTAGATTATCTGGCATATGAGTTAGGTATTAATTGTATTCAATTAATGCCTATTCAAGGTTTTCTTCTTGATCATGATTGGGGTTATACAATACGACATTATTTCTCTGTTGAATCATCTTATGGTTCATCAGAAGATTTAAAATCTTTTATTGATGAATGTCATTCACGTGGTATACGTGTTATGATGGATACTGTTATTAATCATTCTCATACCGAATGTCCTTTAAATAAAATTGATCCAAAATATTGGTATTATGACGCTTGTCATTATTATCCGGAGCATCCTGAAGAAGTTTGGGGACCTGAATTTAATCATAATTTTCAAGATGAACAACATGGAAATATAAAACCAGCTATGAAATTTATTGAAGATGTTATTAAATTTTAGATTGAAGAATATCATATTGATGGTTTAAGGTAAGAACTTATATTATAAGATTGTAAATATTAACAATAAATAATTTCTAGATTTTGTACAGCTAAACAAATTGATAGTTCTGAACTATTAAAAAATATGGATAATTTTGATGTATTACAACATTTTGATATGATTTCTCATTCTCTTCGATCACCATTTTATACAGTAGCTGAATATATTCCAGGAATAGGGACCCTTTTTAAGCCATATGGACCAGTAAGTTATTTACATAAAATATTGTGTATATGAAAGATTGGTTGTTGTTATAATGAATAATATATCGATTATTTTTTCTTTGTAGGTAGATGGCGTTTGGCGCAATTTTGTTCTTTCATTTCAAAATTTGTTTGAATTTTCTGGAAATAATATTTTTTTTGATAGATTTCTTCAAGCAGGTGATCCAGCTTATGAAGATAAATATCGTTATGCAAAATTAGTTGTTAATTTTTGTTCATGTCATCATACTGAAAGTTTTTTATATTTACTTCATCAAATAAATTACTTTGAAGACGAAGCAATTAAACGTATTAAAATAGCAATTGCTTGGTTAATGATAACTGTAGGTTTACCTCTAATATGGATGGGAGAAGAATGGTGTGAAGATAAAATTCGTGGTAAGATCTCAATCGACAATATTCTTTTATATTTTGATATTTGTAGGTGATAAAGATCGGACAAGAAAAATTAATTGGTCTCTTCTGACTAAAACATCACAACGTTCTCTCTTTGAACTTTATCGGAAACTTATTGCAATTAGAAAATCATCATCAGCTATTAAATCTGATAATGTTAATTTTCTTTGTCATGATTCTGATACGTATATTGTTGCTTATCATCGATGGTGTAATGAAAGCAATGAATCAATTGTTGCATTGTTTAATCTTTCATTAAAAGATCAACAAGCATATTGTATCAATAATTGGCCAAAGAATGGTCGATGGCAAGAACTTATTAGTCAATCGGAAATACAAATTGATAATAATGAATTTAGTATTGATTTAAAATCATATGAATTTAAAATATTTGCATTTAAAGATTAGTAAACCACATTTCTTTTTAGGAGTTTATTTTAATTATTTATCAATAAACTATTCCATCTTTACATCCAAAAGACAACAAAATGTCTTAATTTTTCAAGATTATCTGGCTTACTGATTAATATATAAATCTTATTAACAAAAGATTTTCTCATAGTTGAAACCTATTGATAAATGTATAAAGTTGAAACAGTTGTCTATTGTTTTGGTCAAGCTTTGCCATATCTCAGAATCACCTACAAAGTTTAGTTCGTTTTAACTTTTCCGTTTAATTCAATATGTCGTTTCTACGTGTTTACAATAAACTTCACAGAATAAGAGATTCATAAACAGGAACGATAGTCGATAGAATCGTTACTTCTTCAAATTTATATTTACAAAAAAAATTATATATCAGTCAATCATTCTCGACTATGATAATATTCGCATCATAATTCTTCATCCACATATGTTTCAAATTATACATCCATAATGATAACCATTTGAAAGGAATTCTCTAAAATATTTTCTGCTAGTTAATGAAGAAGAACTAAGATAATAAATAACTCACTTGTTTTTTAATATTTATCATAGAATCATAACCCACAATATTTGTATCATAATACAACCAAAAACAAATGAAAATACCAACTATGATTGCAAAAATTGCCAAACAAATAAAATAAATTTGATTGGCGGCGCAAGTGAACTATTTATGACAAAGAAACAAATTATATTTCAGTCCATATGTCAAAAAAGAAAACATACTGTGACAAGGTCACTAAAACAAGGATAAAGCAAACAAGCAGCAAATACAAATGGCATCGAAGCTATACACCAATCATAATTGGTTTTGATAAACCTTATCTAGTTGACAAATCACACAATTTACATTTTAATTTCAATAAATAATACACTTACCCTATTTGTTCCCGCTGATGCTGGATCGAATGATTCATCTTTAGGCCAACCAAAACAAAGAATACTGAATGAATTGATAAGGAATATCGTAACGAGTTCTCCGAAACTTTTGCCAATATCTTTCATAGTCTAAAGATACGTTATGTGAATATATAGAGAATTTTATTTTTCATAGAAACCTATAGGAAACTTACATAGAAATTGTAAATGCAATCAAAGATAGGCATGCTGCCCATCAAACATATTGTGATGCACATGATAGGTAAATGTCGATATCCGACTTTAATGACGGTTCTCTAAAAGATCGACGCATTTTTATTTTTCATGTTGTTTTACGTAAAAGATTCATCTTATAGACAGCTGTTCTTTAAATTAACTGTTAAGGTCAGATATGTTTGATAAATACTTACGTCTGTTGTTACAGATTCCTCTGTCATTGTTATAAATTGATCAGAAATGACATAAACAGATTTTTTCTCAGCACACATGATGCTACGTAAGATATCAATCTTCTCAGACTACAACTCGTGCTGTTCATACATGAAACTTGCATACGTATGTATATATATATATATATATATATATATATATATTGCAAACAATGTCCGTCGTTCGGGCATAGGTGTTATGCTAGAAAGAAAGGTCAAGAAGTCATATAGAGGTCAAAAGATTCTTTTGTCTACTACTGAATGATTAGATAATATTTATTGAATATTACATGTACTTCAATAGAAAAAAATTCATTTTGTGGGTGTGGATAAATAATATCGACATTTGCATTCTAACTATCACATATACACAAACACTATCAACAACGTAAAGCTGATTATTAGTGTTTTATGTATAGCTAAATATTGATTTCATAGAAGAATTTAAAACCACTTTTGCTAGACATTATAATTCATAACCTTTAAAATTCATCATCTAAAAAAATATATATACGACATATTTTTTAATTACTGATGCTATTGATTCGTTTCAATTTTAACTTTATATTCTATTATATGATATGCCAAAGCTTAGTTTTATAATATTCTTTTTATTACTTTATCTATGCATCTATATTTCATTTATACTTATTGTAAAGAAACAATACGCCATTCTATTTTTTGTTTGCAAGATATTTTGCTTCATGTCGTCGTTATATTTTCTACTTTGACTGTTATTTGAAGTGTTACTAATTATGTAAATGCTGGTCAAATACACTTAATTAGTAGATCAGTTAGAGGTCAATTAAAACAAGATATATTCGATTCACTTTCACTCGCTCCATGAGCTATTAACGCTAAAATATCCCGAACATCTATTTCTACATGGCATGAAAATATGAACGTATTTTACTTAATATTGCTTGGATTATGACATCTTCTGCAAAGTTTACTCCATTTATTTCCATTACTGATCATATTTCTCTTAAATCTGTTGTTATAAGATATATTAAAACGTAGTTTCGAGCAAATTCAACAATTGAAATCTACAAATCTATCCATCGAAGAATTCACTAAAAATTTAGGTGATAGTAATATTTATAATATGTAATTACAATTATATGTTACATTACCAACATCAGAAAGTATTGGAAGTGATATATTCTTATTACATGAATATGATAAAAATGCAGTTACAATTCAAATAGCATATGAAAGTCTTACTTTAAATAGTGCACTGTATGAAACTATTCGTCAAAGTGTGAATGTGAGTAAGATATGCAGTATATCCACACCCTAGTTTTTTCAAAACATCTAGACATAATGACAATTTCTATCAGAAATAAATCTGAATTCTCATACAAATAATAATTTATATCTACAAGAATTTTAAACAGATCAGTCATAAATGTTGAGTTTTAATATTTCTTCATCTAAACATATTAGAATCATTAACTGATATTTCAATATTGGTACTGTCATCATTTAATCGACATTATTTTATCTCAATACTTTACTTAGGATTAAAATATTATTTTTGTTTTTGTTGTAGAAACACAAATTATTTTTATCACACTTCTAATAGTGAAAAAAAGACGTTCTTTGTCCAATTAGGTTATTTTCTATGTATATAAAATAAATTACTTCCAAGCATATCTACTGAATCTTTTTCAATTAGATTAATTCAATATTATAGATCGATGTTCGTTTACTGAACAATTAATTGTTAAAATTATGCAACTTAATCAAATAATATCAAGTTATGTAGTTTTCATCAGAAATTCATGTTGATTTCATCAATATGGTCAACCTATGATTTGATCGATTTCTACGTCAGTACAACACTTCTGTGTTCTTTTCTCTTTTTCGATTTATATATATGCAGAACCCTGATGAGTGTTGTATGATTTTGTAAACAACACAAAACGCGCTGGCAAATCAAACATGTGCATATATTTCTTCTATTATTCTATAGAACACATTAATTCAACAGTTATTTTTATCTAATTATATCGATTGCTGAAAAGCAAGAGTTCAAATGAGCAAATTCATTTATATCTTAAGTATATAGCTCAATTTGATTTTATTGAATCTACCCTCACCCACGTTGTGATGCTTGAGAAACATACACATACACGTAACGCATTTAAGAAGAAGAACGCAAGTTAAGAAAAAAGTGTATGGTTTCAAAAGGAGAATGATTTTATTTCAACGCGTTAGAAAAATCGATTCTTTCTTTACTTAAAGGTCTTATTCATTTTTTCTCTCTCACGCATACGCTGTGGGTTTGAATAGATGTCTAGAATACAGAGGATTTTAACAAGCTAATGTTGAGATTTCTTTAGATTTAATCGAACATGCTGACAGATTTGTTGAATTTCGGTCGTGAACACTTAGAGAATGGAACATTGTTCAGTATGCTTGAAACAGTAGGTATTAATAATGCGGATGACTTTATCAATGGATTTCGAAATCAAACAAGTCAAGAAGCAGAACGAATCCGTCAATCTTCACATTTTATGTCCTTGGGTGAATCAGTTTTCGGCTTGGTAGATCGAATCAAGTTGTCTCTATTCTAATCTAATTATGCTCTATTTAGTTTTCTGGAAACAAAGATGAAAATGACTCATTAGCAATGATTCAAGCAGGATATAATACTTATAAGCTATTTTCAGATGGTCATCAAGATGAACAGAGTGATAACGGTGGTTTTCTCGGTGAATTTGGTAGGTTAGAAGAATTCGAAAAACTTGCCAGGTTCTGATTACAATTGATTTAGGTTCAACAATTAGCAATGCTAAAAAGATGTATGACTTATATAAATCATTTGACAAAAATGGGGATGGAAAAATTACAACTGAAGATATTCAAACGTATTTTCAAGAAATGGGTCTTGGTTTTGTATCACCATGTAAGTATGATAAGAAATTCAATATGTATATATATTGTGAATAATGGCATTTTCTTTAGATTTGACTAAAGGATTATTTCTATTAGTGGATAAAAATCAAAATGGTTGTCTTGATTTTGTTGATTTAATGGGATTATGTGCGATAGTATATAAATTATCTCAAACATTCGGCGGTGGTGCAGGCAATTTTTTATAATCAACTTCTTATTGTTTATCAACAGACATTAATATTGAATCTCTCTTAATTAGATAAATAAACTAGTTTGATCATTAGACGATATTCAGTAAAGATGCATAATAAGGAAGAAAGACTCTTTTCATCTATCATTGCGAATATTTAAACTGATCATACATTTCGATTGTCTAATAAATTATGGTCATTAACTTCGGTAAAATATTCATTCCGCAGAATCAAACTCTGCCTTACTGACGCAGCAAATATGAAATCACATGAGTGACGTATAGTTAAATCAACATCAAAAAAATATTTTCAAATTGCCAAAGAAACTGTTTGTTGTTTTTTCGGAAGGACAACATTTTGAAGGTGAGAGCGAGAGCTGTACAATTAAACAAACAGAAATCTTCGTTCTTCTAATTCTGACACCTGGTGACAGTTTAGTAATTAGATTCTAGCTCTTTAACGAAACATCCAGCGAGTTCGTATCAAAAGAATGAAAAGATCAGCGTGTCATTCTCTGCCGATGATCCAAGTTTCAGCTTCCAAATACGAATGGTATGAAAGATCGGACACTTCTGAACAGAAACTTTGTTAATTGATTGTATCATCAGAGAACAAGATTACGAGTTTATTTCAATGTAATTTGAAGAGGTAGATAATTTTAAGAAAAGCAATAATTTGGTATTCAGGTTGCCTCCTCGGATTTTGAAAAATAATTATTCGGCATTCACTTTCTAATGATGTATTTGAATAATACAACAAAATTATATCGCTGCTCGTTTTCTTCATGTTGACCACGTTCTTGAGAGAATTTGAACGTGATCACCTGCCAACAATTCTTCGGTAACCTAGCAACGCTATAAATGATCTGTATAAGTAGAATTATACGATTTTGTATTCTGAAAAAGTGAAATGATTGCCAATGTTTTAGTTCTATTTTTCCTTAATATCTAACCTTTAATGAATAGAAAAAAAATATCTAGTGAAACGAAAACACTTTTCTGTTTATTTTCATCTTTCCATTTCATTTCATTGATACATTATTTTCCACATAAAAAAGCATTGATACAACACCATAGTTGAAGGTGTAGGTGTCGTTGTTATCTTCATCCATCCACACCCAAACCTCAAGAACTTGCTCTGCCAACAGTCTGATCAAGTCAAATACTTCATCAGAAATGTTGTCAAAATATTAAAAAAATTAAAGCGTTCGTCTTGCACCTTGAGTATATAAATCAGAAGTAGGAGTGTTGTTGTATTATTAATATTAGAAAATACTAATATGACATTCCTATTCGAGGATATGACAAATCTATGACTGGATTATCATGTAAGTATAGAAAATTATTCATATCACTCTTCAAATGTTAAATTACTTGAATTTTCAACTGACAAGTTTGTTCTGTTTAAATAGTTCAAACAGCTCCATTATTAAACTAGTATCACTTCATGTTTATGACCATTTTTCACCATCATACATCCAAAACAATTCGAAAATAATGAGGCGATGAGGACTTATATACTTTGTCACATAAGTTTATTTATTGATTACCACAGATGAAATATATAAAATATGATAAGTGACGAAAATAGGATATGAACACCATCTCTCATCACGGTCCCAGCTTGATTCTTAATAGTGTTCGTTTCTGAGACGATGTTTGACGACGGTGATGATGACCCGTTCTTGATCGTAACAGATGTTAATGGCCACTGTGTGGTATTAAGTTGTTTCGAACTAGAAGAAGTTGATAACGTGTTGTAAACACAGTCAGTCACCTCTTGCTCATCTGAATGGTTGGCATAGCCAAGAATCTTTCGCATTAATGACAAATCGTAGTATTGATCGATACATATCTGGACTTTTGAAAGGAATTCTTGATCGTTGCACGCATCGCATTTGTGCGTGAATGTGATCCATTGCTCCTCATCATGAGTGAGAGTATTAACAACGGTGCTAATGTGAATACGATTGCTGGATTTCGAATCCGAAGAACACATTGATTCAGATTCGTTATTTGTTTTGGAATGAACTGTCCGATATATTTCAGTAGAACATATCCCTACGCATATCATATATTATTAAAGAGTAAAATAAATAATTACGATTACTTTACACCTCATGTAAATTGTCGATCATGCTTATACTTTGTGAGGTGTTTTTTCCAAACAAGTTACTAGAAGATATGCAGCGCTCTTTGCACATGAGCAAAAACGTGATTTTTGTTCAATCTAGTAGTATTTTTATCAATATATTATGTTCTCGAACCGAATTAACTATCTCCTTGTATTCGTTACTTCGAACTTTCACTATAGGTATTTGTTCTATTATCGATCAGCGAGAGGTCTTTTATTTTATGATCATATGCTCATTATAGATCTCTTCTAATGGTATCGAACGGTGTAACGCCTAATGCCAACAAGCAATTTGGACACTACAGCTATAATGATCTTATTGATAGTTTGAAAAAATAAATACAGCAGATTATTTTGTTCCATCGATATTAGTGTATCATTGTATTCAATGAAATTAAGCCTACACTGTCCAAAGTGTCTATAGTAGATAATGATATTAGTCTTGCTAGCTGCATTTGCTTTAAATATATGCGAGTGAACCATGTTTCACATAGTAAAAAGAGAAAATACACTTTTTGTTTACGCCTCTAGATGCTCAAATGGACATATAGTGCGATCATGAAAATTTAAACGAAATCGTATGCAGCTAAGACGAAGCCTCAATCAACGTAAATTCTGAAAAATGCGTTTAAACGCTTAAAAACTTAACAGTCGAAACTGACGACGGATGTTGGAACTAAACAAAGTATACGCCTTGGTGGAGCCCATCGCGTCCAACATTTTTAGGACCCGAATCTGCATCTAATCATAATCCTAATACTCGGAATGGAGTTTTTTAACCCGAGTTCGATAGTCATTTCAAAAATACGGGATGTTTTTTTCTAATTATTTGTATTCGGCAACTAGCAGATTCTGCATATTTCTCATGCAATCACAGCGATGATCCGATGATAGTCAAGGTATAATTGACACTCATATTTAGCTACAGCAGGTTAGGTCGAAAAGCTTTTGTGACCGGACCCTACTTGACGGGCTCTACAACTTCCGCACTCAACGCATTTTCAAAAAATTATACCAACTTGAATAGTTTTAGGAGGGATTTCTCTATTCAATGACTACCCTCGTTTAGTGAATGGTATACAAAGGGGTTTTTGCGCTGTACGATAATTTACACAACTGCTGCTTTTTTGACAAAAAATGCGAAGACCAACAGTTTGTGCAGAGGTTCGTTCTTAATTCTGAAGAGTATTTTTATATTTTTCGGAAAATTTACAATGGATTTGTTGTAAGACGTACCCGGTTTGTCTGCGACGGCCTTGAGTAACAGGCCGATGGCTGTTCCCAATGTCCTGTATTTTGCTAAAACGAACCATTCCATGTGATTTATCACGAATTGTTTGTCGCAGTTGTCTTGCTCGGAACACGCATATTCAAGGTACTTTGCCGGATTTATATCTAATTCTATACTAGGAGATATGAATGTATCGAGCTGAAGTTTATGATCAGATAAATTGCTTGTTGAAAGGCTCTTGGAGAAGCGAATAGTCAAAAACACAATCTCATAATCAATGGACAGTTCAACGCGACAGCGAGTACGGATGTTAGTAGGAAGTTCGCTAATTGTTTTTGTAAATTTTTTAGAGTTGTAGTTCATGAGTATTAACTCTATTGGTTTTTCTAGTCTGATACACTTGAGACTATAACTGGTCGAAAGCGTAAAGAAGAAGAGCATTACTAGAGGTGCCATTAGTCCCGGAGAGTGAAAGTCAAATGACTTGGCATAAAATCTTATTGTAGACTATCTGTCGTGCCCTGCTCGTTTTTGATAAAGAGAAAAGTTATTAAAACGTTTGATTGAACAAATATTATTATCGATGACGGACAAGATAAAGGTAATACTCATTGATTGATCATGACTGTTGACAAATGAGCGCCAATTTTCTTCTTTGCAGCGCTGCCATATCATAGATTTAAATGTACATAAGCTCTGAAGAAAGTAGTTCTCTATAGTTTTATATTGAACAGTAGTGGCTGTGCATGCAGCTCTTTATCAGAGTGTACATCTGCACTCAGTTTCTTTTTCTTTCAGGATCATTATTAGAAGTGACCAAAAAAAATTTTTATTAAAATATAACAAGTTGTGTTTCTATGTTTGTCTCTGTATTGACTAACATTCTGCAAATACTTAACAGATGCTTTTGAATTTTTTTGTGATTAAAAGCAGTCATCGCTATCAGCTTGTCATTTTTTTTTATTAAAAATGATTTTCTTTATGACAGTTTATTAAATGAATAGTCGATCTCTTTCACACCGCTCGTATATAACAAACAGAGAGAAGTATGTGTGTGGGTGTCTGTGTGACTACAGTAATGTAATACGTGAAAATTCAACTCAATTAATTCCTCAAAGGTATCAGCCCGTACTTACACCTTTTTGGCTGCGGGTGTGAACGGGTACAATGAATATATATTAAAAATACCCTCACATCCGCCCTCAAATGTCGAAGATGTGTGAAAGATATGAATATCACAAACATTTGCCACTGAAAATCTGATATTTTGATAAGAATATTCTTTTTCAATGAATTAATAAAACATTTTTCTCAACACAATAAATCTCAATGAACAGAATCTTCAAAGTAGGTGTGGGTGTGATCACTTATCCCACACCCACAGACTTTTGTGACATTCGCAAGTTGATGATACCTTTTATGATAAGTATTCGTCATAATACAAGATGTTTGAAAAAACTGCATAAATTCAATTTTATTCAAAGATTTTTTTTTATTTATCATTTGAAGGGTGTGGGTGTGAATGTAGGCTGACGGTGAGAGTGAGTGAGTGTTTCTTGTATGAATCAACACCCTTACCCTAACACTATCTCCACACCCAAACCCACACCCACCCACACCCTCAAGATTTTAGAGCCGATTAAACTGAATCAAGCTAAAAAAATGTAAACTAATTATAATTTTAATTTGTAATACAATTGAATATTCGATTTTGTTCTGAATACGTCAAATGAATCGTCTTATTAGTTTGCTCACAAAAACTTTATAATACGATGGTGAAACCCAAACGAAAACGATGAATGTCATTGCAAGTGGAATATTTGAAATAAAATAAGCGATAAGAGATACGTGTAATTGTTGGTTGTCACTAATACATTTGAATGAAATTTGAACTATAAGAAGTGGTAACTTGAAAGCAACAGTAATGAGTGGACTAAAAAGAAGATGTTTATGTTGACGAACTTGTTTAATAAATATAGTTGAATATTTCTCTTTATTATTTATTCGTTGTTTTTTACGAGCACATATAACAAATAAAACTATTGCAGATATAAGATTGATCAAAAATGGAATTGTAGAATGTATAAATTTAATAATAATATCATATGTTTGAAGCCATTGATATGGATATTTAACTATACACCATTGTCGAGCATCATTACGAGGATCGGTAATAAGATGACGAGAAAATAATTGATGAATTGATGTTAAAGTAAGAATAAGAAAAATCGATGGACTAATTATTTTAACAAGACGAATACTACGTTGTTGATTAAATTTAATACCTTGAATAACACTTATTGTTCGTTCACATGTTAAACATGCTGTTAACCAATCACATGTAGAAACAAGAAGTGAAAGTAAAAAATCAAATAATGAACAAGCAATTGAAAGAAGTTTATAATCACCAATCAATGATGTTAAATTGATAAATGAATAAAGAAAACGAAATAGAAAAACAAAAAGAGTTATTTGTGAAAGGATTGATAGAATAAGAAGATAATATACAGTACCTATTCGATGTAATTCACGTTGTATAAATGTGAGAAAAGATGCGAGATTTGAAATAAATCCAATAGCACAAATAATTGAAATAAAACTTAGAGAAAATTTGATAAGTAACGGTTGATCACTGATGTGATTGCCAGTAATAATAGTTTCTCCAAGTAATGAATCAAATGTAAATGAGAATTGATGCATATTCAATTGACAAAATGAACCAGAAAAACATTTTGGACATATACAAGCAAATGTAAGTTCACCAGTGTATTGATGTTTATGTCGAAAACATCTTCCATTATTTTCACAATATTGACGATCAGATGTACAATTACTATGAGCATGATTAAAATGAAAACATTCCGGTAATTGTTGTTTATCAATAAAACACATGTAAAATTCATCATAAAAACATTGAACATCTTTGAAATATTTATGATAAAGTTTTACTCTTTTCAACCAAGGTAAATCTATTATTTGTTTATTAAGATATTCACTTACATGATAACATCGTTTCTCCGGTGTAATAGATATACTAGATTCAGTTAAATTTGCTATATTTGTGAAATGTAATAAATAATAAGTTCCATAAAATGATTCATGACTATCAATTATTTGAGCAAATATAAACATAGATAAAAAACGTTGATGTTCTTCACTTATAGTGAAATGTGTATCTGGTTGAACATTTCTATAAAGAAATGCATTACGATACAAAAGATAGCTTTTAGCATTGGATGGTAAATGAAGCATAAGAATGTTTAAAATTGGTGCAAACTTTATTCGTTCCGATATGTATAAATGAAGAAGAGCATTACGATATTGGCAATGATTACCAAAATATTCTCTTGAACATTGACAGATATATTCCTTTGTTCGATCATCACCTGGAATACACGTACCATTGTTGTAACAATAGACACCTGGGCAAGTGTCATATTTGACATGACAATTTCGTCCTGTGCGACCTAACGGACAAAGACAAAAGGTATGATTTAAATAGTTTGCAAGTTGTGCATGTGTGTGACATGAAAGATTTTCATGTTTTGCTTGTTCTTCACAAGTCAAACCAGACCAATTAAAAGGACAACGACAGAATATTTCATCAGTATTAATATAAGTTTGACAAAGACCGCCATTCTTACAGTCAAGTTGAGAACATTTAATTCGGTTTATGTCACGAGGTTCTTGAAAAACGAGACGAAACGCAAGACGATTAGCAGGTAAAAAAGGAAATAGCACTGGAAAGTACCAAGAAATTGAATAATATACTGATGTACGTGTGACAATGTAAGCATCGATGTACACTGAAATCTGTTCAATTTGTCGATGTTGAGGTGATCGAAGGAGATATTCTCGTGGATATCTTAAGTAAAGAATATGTTTAAAAGGTGAATGAATAAATGGAGCGTAGAGTAATGTTTCAAAATCCAGTACTCGTCGTTCATATTCGTTAACCAAGTAAAAAACTAATCGATACATAACATTCAAATCAACTGCTGATCTCAAAATTTCACTATCAAACGAAAGTGTTATTCGTTCACTTTGCCATTCACAACGATTTCCAAAATAACTTGGAGGACAAAGACAATAATTAAGATTAGTTTGTTCACGAATTAGAATACCTCGATGACAATGGAATAAAGCATTGTCATTGATAGAATTGGTCGCTTGTCGTTTCATGGGAACTCGTGATATTGATGAAAATGATTGTTCACTAGGAGAGAATGTTTTTACTTGAGCGGGATATATTATATTTTTAAAATCACATCCCCACTCATCTTCTCCTTCGACACAGTCAATATGTTGATTACATCGATCTGTAATAGATAACTGAGTACCATTCTTACAGGTGAAAGTATTAAGATGAAATGATGAACAATGTCGACGGTACTGCCAAGGACAAACTAATTCATCATCTGCTCCTGTACCACAATCATTCTTACAGTTGCAAATTTGTTCCGAAAGAATGGGTATCGTAGGTTTAGTAGCTGTACAAGGTAATCGAAGGCCTACAGAAGATGGTGGCTTATCGGAGTCACCATTATAAAACCGTTTTCCTTTCCACCATCTTTCATCCGAAGCAAAAAGACAGTCAATAATATGATCATTGGCTTTCGTTACTGATAAACATTTGATAGAGCTACTATTGTACTGAAGACAATAGTGTTCATCTTTCGAACAGTTACCCACTCGTTGAGCAATGTAAGCCGAAGGTAGTGATAGTGGACAATCCAATTCATCACATCCATTGGGTCTATTCCAAGTACCATCACATCGTGTAGCACGACTTAAACATGGCCAATCCTCACAATCTGTTTCATCTGTATCATTAATATTATTCATTTGATATGCTGTATATCCATCACATAACGCAGGAAATTCAACCAAAGGTATATTTAGAGAAAAGTTAAAATCGCGTAAAAATCGACAATCGAGTTGATTGGTACAAACAACAGGAAAGAGTTCGTCGAAGTCACAATGATATTGACCATCGGCTACCAAACGACGAGGAATCGTTATATTCATATCTGTACAAATATACCTATCCGTTGTTGTATAACGAGACATGTCCCATACTTCTTCATCATGATGCACCATTCCAAATGGTACACAATCAACAAAATCATCATTAATGCGATGAGATGAAATACTAAAATGGTGTTGACAAAGAAAACTCGACTTATTTCGATAAATTAATAAATGTTCTCGATAAGCATCAGGAAATGCACAACGAGCAACAAGTGCTTTTAGATCTTGGGCAATGAACTTTATACGATAGTTATTTCGATATCGTTCATACCTACCACAATTGTATTGTTGAAATGTGAATGTTATACCTGTGATCTGTGTATCTAATACGGGATACCTTGACATATCACACAGCTTTGACTTGTCAATACATATAGCTAAAGTATTACCTTGATGTAAAGAATGAGATTCAAAGCTTATCTTGACATATAAGCGAACGAATGAAAAAATAAACGATGTTGGTGGAAAAAAGAAACCTTTTTGACTGTTATCCGTATCAAATAGGTTACATTGAAGCGATTCGTTTTTAGGAAGCTTATTACAATATTCTTGTTGACCAAGTTCTGAACATGATTGAAACAAACAAAGAATTTCCAATTTACACCAAATATATTTAAAGCAACGTAAAGTTAAATTATTTCCGTATAAATCTTCGTCATATGCAAACAATTGACGAAGTTGCAAATCATCTCGATCTGTATTGCACGATGACAGACTGTCTGAGCAAGAGCCATCTCCGCAACTGAAACTATCGCCTCCCAATCGACCACAATGATGCTCTTCACAATCAACTGATGAACGATAATAACATAAAGCACTTTTATCGTGCTGCTCCTGTTCATCATCGAAGTCAAGACAATCTATGGTTAAATCGAACGAAAATATTTTTGGTATACACATACCATTACGACACCGATATTCATTCTGTATATCACATTCATTGAATTCAATATTCGAACAATTTATTTCATCTTGGCCATTCGTACAGTCGAATCTTCCATTGCATATTTCTCTCCAGTCAAGACACAGACCCGTAAGACTTGTACAATTAAATAGCGAATAACATGTTAGATCTTCTTTGATGTTCAATGTTTGAAATGGTCGTTTATATTTATTAGAAAATGTCTTATTGATTACGATATCAAAGTACAATATGGATAACTGTTTAGATATATCAAATTGATATTGACAATAAATTCCGAACGATGCTTCCGATGAGCAATTGCAGTATTCGTTTAATCCATATTTTGATTCATATTCAGTTAAAAATAATTCATAATCATTAATTAGATCAATTGGAGCAAGCCATTGAAATAATTTATCTCCAGTAATATTCATTTGACGAAGTTTATCGAAGGTATATTTCTTTCCATAACATTTTTTACTACCTTGAACTTTATTGTCCATTCGAATACAATACGGTACGAGATGACGACCTTTCTCATTTTCGGTACTAATATAATGATATATACAATGATGATCGTTAGGATGATTTAATACAGAGTAGTTTGTATAATAAAGATGAGAATAATAACCAGTGATAAAAGTAAGTAATAAGATGTAAAAAATAGAAGAGAAAGGATATATTAAAATCATTGCTAGAAAAATAAAACAATTTATTCTCGATATTTTCATATAATATCATAACAATCTAAAAATGAGGTAAATTCTTCTCAAAGCACAACTGATATCATCTTGAGTATTTTCAATAATGAATGAATAGATAGAATCGACTAGCATATACTGAGAAGGTGGATGGATATAGGTGAATATAATTTGATATGAGATTCAAATGTACGTTTTTCAAGAATACCTAAGTATATGTTGTTCTCGTAATCGCGAACTCTTATCTTTTATAATATTTTTAAAAAAAGTTACATTTGATCGTTTAGATTAAATATGTCAGAATTAGAGATTTATCTGGTGACATGTTTAATAAAAATCAAATCGTCAATGAACACTAAATCATACATCAATAAAGTTGATTGTCACAGATAATATAATCATTTTTATTGATTCATAAATATAGAAACAGCTTGTGAGTATTGACATTAAAATTTGATTGTGATTACAAATATGATACTGTCATATTCGTTTTCAAATGAAAAAATATATTACAATGTGATATGATCATCATTTGTTGTCTTTCGAATAACAAGGAAGACTGGTAGAGCACGAGGAATATGAAAAATCACGTCTTTAAAATAGATTTAAAGATCATATTGAAGATGTAAAACTAATAGAGCCACGTCAATGATTAATATTTTTTCGACTCAAATCGATTGTTCCGGTCTATATGCATGATCATGAAAGTTTATTGAAATTTTTACATTATAATATGAAGAAAAACTGCGTTATTGAATGCTATCGAACAGTATAAGAGAAACGTCATGTTATTTCATGAAGATATCAAAGATAATGCTTTGAGAAGCATGAAGATCGAAGAAAGGAATGCGTTTTTTAGTATAATAGAATACTCTTCGCAGCATACAGTAATGCATCTTATTTTTGTGCTTGTTTTGTTGTTTATACCTCTGTTAATTAATACTCAATTATGTTATTCATCATATACCCAACAAATTTCGTTTAATACTGTCCTTGAACTGTAGGAATGTGCGGTGTCACGTGACAATACTGAAAAAATTGACACTGTTGCACCGATACTGACGACCAGTGTACACCAATAGTTCACCGTCAGTGTTTTACTGTTCCTCAGTGATCACTGACATCTTGCCATTGATTGCTATATTATATAGCAGGGCATGATTAGAATGGATAGAAAATGTTCATAGTAATGAAAGAAAAAGAAACAAGAACAAAATGACAGAAAACAGTTGATAGAATACGCATCGTTTATCAGATAATCATAAGAAATAAAATTTTGCTAATTCTGTCATAGAATTGTGACATTTAGTCGAGTCGTCTGTAACAAAAAATACAGTAAATACATTCGATAAACCGTACAACTGATTTAGTCTCTCGACCAATTAAACTATCCAACGTATTCCAATGTTCTACTTACGAACTACAAGCAATGAACATCAGCATTAATGCGTCAGTGAAATTAGTGTCTCTGACATCATTAATGATACTGAGAGTACCAGTGCATCAGTGGTCGGTGATGCAAAGGACATCAGTGTTTGTCAGCGTTCAATTATTCGACATCGCATATCCCAACCTTAAACGACTGACTAAGTGTTAAATAATAAAAATACGAGTTTGCTTTGTGTTGTCAGTGTAACATTCATTTCTGGCCACAGAAATAGCATCGAAATCTTCTGCTTCACACCAACTATCGCCAATTCTTGTTCATCTTTTATTAAAACTGTACTCTTCTTCACGAATGATGAGAGTGAGGATGTGAGTAAAAAACAATACTTCCATTCAAATCTACACCCTCACTCTCGTACATATATCAATAACACTTTTGAATTAGTCTATAAATTATTGTGATCATTAGTGACGACGACATAGTCCAGTAATTTTCGTGAGTAGAGATTTTAGACGATTAATGAATTCTTTTCTATATAGATAAGAAGGTAAAACAAAAATCGGAAAGGTAAGTAAAGCAGGAACAAAAGAAACAAAGTAGCCAGCAAGATAAATCCACAGATCTTCAGTTGTTTTCATACAACCAGGTAAAAAAGCAAGTATTAAACGTGGTACAGAAAGTAAAACCAGGATAGAAGGAGAAATGAGAAGATGTCCCAATTGATGAACTTCTTCGAGTAAATATTGTAAATATGATTTTTGTTTCTTAGCAGCGAAGCGTATGCGAGCCCTTATTATGATGATGATCATTGCTGAAATACCATTGACAACAAATGGAACGACAAAATGAAGGAATAGATTGATTGAATTAAACCTTTCAACTGATAAAGGATATCGAACGATACACCATTTACGTTGTTCATCTTCATCGTTAATTAGTACGCGATAAATCGGATCTGATATATGAGTTAACACTACACAAAATATAAGAGCAAATACAACTTTAGTTGCCACCTGATTACTTTTTTTTCTATTAAACTTGATTTGTTGAATAACACTAACAGTACGTTCAATTGCTACACAGGCACCTAACCAATTAGTCGCACTAAGACATATTTTGGTGAGCACTTCCATTAATAGACAGTTGACATATAAAAATATTGCATCAGTAATAATCGACATTTGAATTAAAAGAAAAAACCAAAATTTTAGTGTGAACATAATTATTGTTAAAAGAGATGTGATAGATAACATTAGTAAATATTTAGTACATCCAATTTCATGAGATTGATTATGTTGAAATGCAATTATTGACATTATATTACTAACAAGTCCGAATACAAACATAGACACTGTAATTATTGCGCTAACCTTCACAGTTGTGGGCTGTTGAAAAAGAGATTTCATTGGTAGAATTTCATAACCAAGCATAGCATCGAGAGAAACACCTAAACCAACGGTAGAAAATTGACATCGAGTTCCATAATAACATTCTGAACAGATACATTCCATGAGTGAAGGACAGTTGGGACGATCTTCGAGACAGCGTCCTTCTTTTTCGCATGGATTTCCATTTTGGCAAGTAGCATCCCTTTTAAAATTGAATTTAAAACAATTTGAAAATCGATTCGTTGTGCACAAACACATGAGTTTTTCATCATGAAAACAAACAAGATCTGTTTGTTCATGACATAATCGTGGGTACTGTTTCAGACGTTTCAATGGGTGCATCTGATTAATGATCGAATTGAATAGATTACTAACATTATGACATTGCTGTTTGTTAGAGACAACGGTTGAAATTTTTGATAATCTTGTTGTACTATCTCTAATAACAACAAGATAATATTTTCTATCAAATTGGACGAAAATGAGGTTGACATTGATATCAGAAGATATTAATATATCTGCTGTATTACTTTTTATGCTTAGTTTTTGAAATGTAGTGAGTTGTGTATGAGATTCAAGAGTGAAGGTCGAGAGGATATGAATAATCATGAACGAATATATTTGAACTCCAACAAATCGGACTGAAACAGTGCTTTTTCGAGCCTCACACAGCTTTCCCTCAAATTCATTCGTACAGATGCATTGATAACTGTATCTGAGTTGACCATGTTTGTGGTTCGTTTCAGGTATACACGTACCACCATTCTCACATCCATATCTCCGACAAGGACTATCAAAAAGACATCGAGGTCCAAATTTATGAGTCGGACAGATACATATTGATCGACCATTTACACGACCCATGCAAAGAGAATCAAAGGAACAATCACAATGTTGTTTTATCTCGCACAACAAACCATACCAACCAGGTTGACATTGACAAAAATACTTATCCGCATTGCTATATTTTATACATTGACCGTGTTGACATTGAAAGTTGCAATGACTATTTTTCTTGGGTAGAACACGTTCATGAGGAGTCCTAAGAAGTGCAGCAATTCGACTGACAGGAAGATAAGAATGATGAATTGGTAGATGCCAACTAGCATAATATGACGAGTCTTCTTCTTTGAGTAGATCAATATGAATAGAATAATTATTTTCTATGTCCTTCTTTGGCGTTGAATAAAGCAGATAATAATTAAATTTCATATCACAATCTTTAACTGGCCGATGTTTATGGATATGAAATGAATTGATGTTATGTTTCTTATCTATCAAAGTAATTAAAATAATAAAGCCATCTCGATGATTAACAGAGAACTGAATTCTAAAAGTGAGACTAACGCGATCGCTTTGATACTGACAACGATTGCCATAGTAGCTAGGTGGACAAAAGCATTTGCGCTCAAATAAATTTTTGTTAGTTGGAATAACCATATATGCATCATGACCTCGATGGCAATAATGGTCTATATTCGGTGGCGGATTTTCTATAATATTTTTAGGCACCACATTCATCTTGGAAATTGGTTTGTTTTTAGCATTTAACTCCAATAAGGTACGATTTTCAATTAAACTCATTAAGTTCATAGGCGGATACGTAATGAGGTCCATTGAAGACAGAAAAGTAATCGTGGAAAAATATAAACTAGAGCAAGTGATATCTGGTGAATGTGCATAAATAAATTCTGCAGAATATCCGCAATGTAGAATAGCTTGAATGATGGTTAACGAAAATGAGTTGCAAATATATTCGTCTTCACCATTACTGCAATCAGGTTTATTATTACAAACTTTTGTATTATTTATACATTTATTATTTGATGAACATTCGAATTCTGGCAAGAATGGATTAAAATTAAAGCCACATAATAATCGCTCATCTGTGCCACCAATACAATCAACTTTTGCATTCTTAACTTTGTTTTGAGGCAGGCATTCTAATTTTCTGCTATATATTGATACACATAGCACTTCATTATCCATACATCGAATTAAACTACAATTCAATTCATCAGCTCCATCTGGACAATTTATATATCCATTACAACGCGTATAGATATTATTACATGGCCAGTGATCACATTCAGTTTCATCTGTATAATTTATACCACCGATGATCATTAAATTGAAATGTTGTATTCGATCGCAAAGTTTAAAAAATTCCGAATCGTCAGTCCATTTGCTTGTTACGAATCTATTTTGAGGAACATTAAATCCTGTTATCACGCTCATACGTTTTTCATGGATCGAAGATTCTATTTGACTCTGATTGTTTCGTAAAGAATTATCATCATTATATAGATCAAAAATCTTACTGTTTTTATACGATAATTTTTGATCAGTGTTATTCATGGTAAAGTTTTTGTAACATCTTTTTGTCAAACGTTGGATAGTAGCTGTGAAATCACTTCTTGAATATGAACCAACATAGTTAAGATGCATTTTAGCTTGATTACGTCGACACGAAATATCGTGTGGTGTATCAGAGTATATCTCTGTGTTGTGACAGTACGTATCATTATAACAATTATCATGCGGAGCAATGATCCAAGATCTCTTTGATGGTATTGGATTGTCATTATAAAAAATATACATGTCATGATTTGGTCGAAAATAGGACGGTGATTGTTTAAAAACAGTTGATGCACATAATTGACTTAATCCAGCTTTACATAAAACAATCTTCTTACTCCAACATGATGCTTGGCAATCGTAGATTTCATCAATATGAGTACCACATAAATATGGAAGGGATTGACATGTTGATAAAGTACGATCATCTCTATAAATTTGAAACTCCATTATGAGAAGTTCTCCTCTATGATTATTACACTGGTGAAAAAAAGTTACGCATTGTCCGTCACCGCAAGAAAGTGTATTTGGTGGACACGTACGTTCTTCACATCGAAAAGCAGGATCTCGATCGCATTCATGTGGATAAGTAAGTGGTTCAATTGAATCAGATACAATCTCATCTGAACCATCTTGACAGTCAGGATTTAATGGATCATCGCGATAAAACTCTTCGGGAATACATTGACGACCATTCAAACAACGATATTCGTTTTTAGCGCATTTTAAGATTTCTAAATACTCACAAAAAAGTTCATCGATTCCATTATCATTACCACAGTCAATTTTTCCATCACAAATTTCACGCCAGTCTAAACATGCCGGTGGTGGTCCACGATTACAAATTAAATGTGTATAGCACGTCATAGTTAGTGATGATATATTTGATGAACGCTTGATATCAAGTTCAAAAGAATGAGCAGTCTGCAGTGAATGCAATGTGAGTTCGAATGGGCTGTACGAATTAAAAATATACTGACATGTTGAACCGAACCAAGGATTATTACATTTATAAATTTGCTCTTGTGACATGGAATCGTTTAGAGTTGCTAAATATATTGTATATCGCTCAATATCATCTATGGACGTGTATAGTGATGATGACAGAATTTCATGAATAGTTGCATTATATGTGTAGTATAATTGTTCGAACGTAAAAATTTTGAAGGAGCGAGAAAACTTATGTGTTTCTCTTACAGGTAAATAGTTATCGACTGTAGGGGAAGGACGAAGACAATAACGAATAGTTTGTGATATCCCAAAGGATTCAACTTTGTATAGCAATTCGTCATATGCATTTTCAAAATGTACACAATCATATTCGAAAGTAGTGTTGCTAGATTTGTCGGTATTATAAACAGATACCCTCGTCCATGAATACGTTATACGATCGATAATGACTAATAATAAAAGTATTACTTTGACCATTGCATATTATTATCTATTGTAACTGTCTATCTACAACAGAAGTTTTCTTTAAGAAAGAAATGAGATACACAGTAAAACCTCTCTAATGTGAACATCATTGGGACCTGGGAAAAACATTTTGTATAGCGGGGTGATCATTTTATACTGGAGGGGGGATGGATGTCGGTGTGAATGTAACAGTTAGATAGGAACTATACCCACACCCACCTTCAAGATGGTTTTTTTCAATTCTCGCCTCTATTTTTATTGTATATATTTTGGGAATCAATAAAATTTATGACAATTATTTCCTCAGCTATGATTATACACTTCATCTAATAAGCGCCCTCTGTTGATGCTCACATTGACGGAGATAATATATATGGTGGGGACTATAAAAATGCGTTCACATTCAGAGTGAAGAGAGGTTTAAAATTGGCTCGGACAGTCCTGAAGGTCGTCAGTGTTACTGATTATTCATTAAGGTGGGGTGTTCAGTAATAGAGGTTTTATTGTACATGTATCTGAAAGTATGAATGTAACTATAGATATTTTATTTGATTCTCTGCGACACATATATCTGTTCAGGCGAGGTTGCGCATGGAAATAGATCCTATAAATCATCAAAATTGTTAGCAGTTTAACGTATGTTCTCACTGATTTTTATAATTGTGTTACGTATTGGAGCTATCGTATTTTTTCTCCAGGAAGCGATAAAGATGTTGTTTAATAGGTACATTTGATATATCATCTTGCTTGAAGTCATGCAGATCGGATAAGTATTCATCTAATCAAAAAATATAACGTGTAGTTAAATTTAAGAAGAATAAACCAACAATGTCAAGGATACTGTTAAGCACAGAGTCACTATTGATAAAAAAGTCATTTGATAATGCGATGAATCGGATTTTATGTCAGTGCTTATAGTTGAGCTTGCAGTTGTTACTTTCGTGATTCGCTTTGTTGTCACTTTTGCTGATGAATATGTATATGTTGTGTGACCTACCGTTGCCATTTTTGTTGACGTAGTCATATGTATTGTGTGACCTACTGTTGTCAATTTTCTTGACGTATTCATATATGTTATAGGAGCAAATGTTGTCAGTCCCATTGGTGAATGTAAACTATCTCTAATAAAATAATATGTTGTGTATACAAGACTTTCATCGTTACATAATGACCAATAACACTGAAAATTAATGCTAAACTGAGTCGATATATTCAGATTTGGAGTATCAATTATAAATGGAGCTGGTACATTATTTTGACTTAAACCACAACCTGCCTTCATAGTGTCACTATACGGTGATTTAAAGACAGTACATATACCGTTCATGCATTCCATTGGATCACCATTTTGAACGAAACAGTTGATCGGAACCAGTTCTTTTGACAACGGTCCACTCAATCTGAGTAAATGACGAAGGTTTTCCACAAATATTTTATAAGATAGTGTTTTGTATTTATCAAAAGTATCTTTCATAAACGCTGTCGTACAGGAAGCATTCATTGAACAATAATGGGTGAAATCATGATAAACATCACCATTCTTTAAATCAATTCTAGTCGTGAGAGTGCTAAGTCTTTGAAATTTATTATCAAAATTCGGAGGTAATTTCTCGGCAGAATCTCGAAAGATACTAACATTCGATTTTTTATAATTGAACTGAAGTTTAACAGAGCACACTTTTGTTTCTCTGGTTTCGGTTTTGCTTTTGCATTTGTTTGGTTCGTAAAAGACAGATGAAGTATTGAGCGTATAGTTACAGATTGCAAGGCATTTTAATGGAGGAGGAGCTTCAGACAGCCAGAATGTAGTAGATATATAAATAAAAACCAACCAACTCATAGTGGATGTAGTTAATAAAATAAGTATTTAGACGATAGAACAAAATCACTTGATTTAATTTTCTTATCGGTGTACAATTATTACTGCAGCATCTGTTATATATTGAACATTGATATAGAATGATTGATTACTAAAATATGAGCATATATTAATTTGCAAGACAGTATTTGATGTTTTTAATCAATGAGTTACGAGTAAATCAATATGAACATTCTGGTTATGACATAAGTAAATTGAGCAAAAAGGAAAGCATATATTTTTTTATCAGTAGTGATATATGTCATCGAACAATTCATAAAGGCAATATTCGTCAATAAGTGTCTATAAGAATATGTTCAGTTTCAAAGGACAAAGTATTCTTAAAACGTTTAAAAGTGTGCGATTTTATTAAATGTGTAGAGAAGATTTCAATTCATATAGAAAAAGAGATCGAAGTAACGATAATACAAGCGATTAGTTATATTTGTGTGAATGACCATCATATCTTGATTATGGAATTGGGTTATCATCAGTCACATTAGATCGATTCCCGTTAAATAATGCTTTGTTAGGTTGATTTTGTCGAGAAACCCGCATGTTGACAGTAACAGGTCTGAAAATCGTAAATAGTGTTAGAATTATTTTATGCAAAATTAAGCAAATTACATACCCAGATGTTTTAGATGACTCTAACTTCATTGTGTTCTCAACCACAGGCACATTTTGATGTACAGATGGTAGTGTCTGAGGTACAGCAGCCGAATGTCGCTGAGTTCCTAATTCCAGAGGTTTTCCGAGATCGAGCATTCGTATAATGTTTACTCGCACTCGTCCTATAACATCTGCTTTCGCCGCTTGAGAAGAATCAGTAGGAAGCAATGCTACAGATTTATGTTTCTTCAGGCTGGTAGTTGAAGAAATAGATTCAATGTCACTCTAAAAATAAAGACTATTTATTATGATTATATCAAACAAGTTCAAATTACACAGATTTAAATAAAACCCCTAAAACTTTCCGCAAGCCTTTTGCAATGTAAATCTATCCTCTATACTGATGTAAATGGTCTGGAAAGTGTAGATAGTCGTAAGAATCAATAAAACACACCCACACCCTTACTTGAGATAGTTGAATATCTAGTGTTGGCAAAGAATTTTTTTGAAGTATTCTGTTCATGCCATCGTTAAGTTTATTGACTCTACGGAGAGACAAGAATAAGTATCTGATGCAATATAAGAAATTAGTTTAGCACATACTTTTTCTCCAAACTTTTATAATCATCACTCTGACTTTGCGCTTCCTCTTTGTCGACAAATCCCTTTCGTATCCAATACATTTCGGCGATTTCTTTTTCATAATCTATCTGATACAAGATGTCCGAAAGAACACGTTCAGATTGTTTTTCTAAGTAGAAAAGTTTTTGTCAAAATATATTATATATCTTTAGTTTAATCAGTACTTTGGGTGACTCGAGATGATACACATGGACGTTCACAACAACAAAGACGCCAGAGATATATTATGAATTTAACTGGATAGTAACAAACGTTCAACGGAGCAGGCAATACTGGTCTTTCGCTGTATTCATAAATTAGCAAGAATCGTTGATGTCTCCAAATGATACGCGATCGATCAAGTATACGTTGAATGGTCACACTACATAGTACAAAAGAATATTATTTTAGAAATCTAGCATTTGATACACTTACTTAAACATCGCAATGAGAACATTTACAAGAAGTATATTTGATATCAATACGAAGGCAATTGCAAGTAAGTAAACAAATGTACCATAAACATCATTACCTAACAAAAAATTAAGAGTTTATCATTTATGAAGATAAACGATCAAAACAAATATATTCATACCGCTAACAACACCGTTATATGGTTCATCAGTTTGTCCGAATACTTTCCAAATACCCCAATTGGAAACATCTCGCAATAATTGCCATGTCCATAGATCACTACCACCATTCATTACAGTAACATTATATAACGAACCATCTCCGGCATATGTCCAATTAACTTGATTGCTAGTTGTTAGCAGAGACCAGGATGTAACTGAAAATGAGAAGAGAAGAATAAGAATGAAAAACACGAAGATCAGGACGGCATCTTTCATCTATAATAAAAAGTTAGAAATCAGATGGATACTATTCTCAAATATAATATATATACTCACCATTTTATAAATCATGACTAATTTAGGACCCAAGATTTCATAAGCAGTAAAAAGATGAAGTACACGAAAAGACCAAATAATCAGATCGATTGCCATGAATATCCTACATGAAAGTAAGTAAATCATTTGTTATCAAATAACATCTTACTTTGATACAATGAAGACTGTTTCGATAACAAAAAAGCGGGTAATAAATCCAACCAAGTAAAAAGTAACGGCTGCTAGATCCTCCCAATTCCAGGTGCTAATAATATTATTATAACCCAATTGTGCACGTATTATCACCTAATAATATATCGAGTTATGAAACACAAATCGATTAAAATTGAAAGACAACTAACCTGGTGTAATGCATCGATAATTAAACTCCAAATGCAAATGTGCAACACAATTTCGGAAATTGGAATTTTTAAGATTTGATAACCAGAGCGCGTTTCCCCATATATATTCAATGGGAAATAGTCAACGAGAAGAACATAACTGAAGAGAATTAGAAATGCAAAGAAGAATATCTGAATACAAAATAAAATAACAAAGTCTAGCTATTTGGAAAAGAGTAAGAGTAGAAAAAACTCACAGCATGGTAGTAGAAGCGCACTACTGGAGCTTCATAAAACCAGACAATTCTAAGCCATAGATCACGCAACCTGTCAATTGGTTTTGTGCACCACTTCTTACAACCAGTGTTCTGACGTCTATGACCTCGGATACTCTCAAAATTCCAATCGTCTGTAGATCTACAAAAAATAGAGTAGACATCGAGAATAGAGAAAATCTTCCACTAACGCCGATCGATAGGCGACTGGCTGACCAAATGAAATTGAGTTGCTAGTTTCCTATGTAACAATAGAATAGGGAATGATTATTAGAAAAATCTTGCTTGATTTGTATTACTTGAGAATCGGCAGCAGATTTTTTGTAGAGAAAAGGAAAAATTACGGCTGATATTGGTATAAGAGGCAAAAACAACGATACGATACATATCTAAATAAAAATTATAATTAATAGATGAATATTCTACCTATCTCATGAAAAACTTTAACGAACCCACGTATAGATAGGCAACTTCAGTAAGGTTTGATGAGTGTCAAAATGATGATACCACTTTTGATCGAGATGTGCTTGAACAGTATCGCTGGCAAGAAAACCCCTGCAGTCGGTACGTCGTGCTACATCCAACGGCGTGCAATGATACAATGCCGGAGCTTTGCATTCAAGTACGCTGATAGCAAGACTTTTATCTTGAACGAAACATTCATCGATGAGATTTTTTGAGTGTCCATCGAATTGTCTATTTCAATTAAAAAATTAAATTCAATATACACACAGAATTCGTTCTACTTACTTTCCAATATTTATCAAAGAACGCCTATTTTCATTGTCATTCTCTGATGCTTTGAAATAGATTGTAGCAGCAAGAAGTGTGGCCACAGTCTGATTCTGACAGTTAGAGAATGTCAAAGAAAGAGAATTAGATAAAAAAATATATCGAAAGTGTTTGTTACCGAAATTGTGGAGCAAAGACACTTTGCCATGTCCGGTCGATTCATGAATAAAAACCAGAGATAAAGCGTTTCGGTCTTGTTTTCATCGAACAATATACCAGTACTGTATTTCCAGTCGTGCTTTGGGTTGTGATTCCAAAGTACGAGTTCTTCAATCGTTGGTTTCTTTCGCGTCTTATGTTCCTTCTTGACCTAAAATACGTCATACAGAGGCATTTATTATACCCACTGTTATATTATCCTTACGTAATATCCTAAATATTGAATAAGATAAGAATTATGCATATTTTCTAGCAATTTTGTCGGATCATTTGATGCATGAAGATGACGTGGAGGCCAGTCGAGAGGCAGAGCATCGTCATTCTGTGAAAGTAATATATTTTGAATGAAAAATAGTGCACTGTGCACGTTTGTTTTAGTTTACATTACCATTGCTTTTTTACAAATAATCTGCAAATCGTTGATTTCAAATGCTTCTATTGAGGCGCCGTTGTCCATGAGCAGATTGACGAAAGAGACTTTGTTTCTACATAAAGCTTCGAAGAGTGCTGATTGTCCAAGTTTGCTTACCTATAAAAGATACATAGTTACGATAATTTTGATAAAGATAAGCAGACACTCACCCAACGTCGCTTAGTTTCTGCCAATGCCAAATTCTCGTCTCCACTATTAATCCAAATCTCCAGTTCTCCACGTGCTTCCTTGTTCCAGATCTGAAATAATCACAAAAAGGATTTTCTATTGATTCATTGACGAGAAAAGGAAAATTTACCAAACACCATTTCAATTCCTCAGCTCTTGGATCGTATCCATCGTTTCTTGTCTCCTTATTCTTGCGATGATAGGATATTTCATTCCACATTGCATCTGCAATCACATCTTCTAGATTATCAATACATTTAACTCCATCGTATACAGCAATAAGCGTATTCATGTCTTCTAGTATTTTTACACATTTTTTAATTTTATCATCGATTTGATCTGTATTCTTTCCTTCTAAACGCCCCAATTCTTTCAATCTAAGTTTGCACTCTTGTATATCTTTCTCCTTTTTTTCTTCTAATTTCTTCTTTAAATCTGGATAATCATTGAATTGTTTATGGGTAAGTTCGTGATATGAGCGTAGATCGTAGCACAGGGCAGCGACGATATCTGCAAGATGACCTGTACCCTAAAAGAAATAAATTCTTCAACTAGATATAATCGTCGGATCAAACATCATATATAGTTTTATAGGATAGATATTTTCAAATGTAAAAATGCATACTAGAACAGCAACAACTGGTGTTTCATTCTGTAATCCTTCACATATAACAACGAGTGTTGTAATGTTGCCACCAAGTAACAGCGTAACAATCGGAACAGTATTTCGAAATACTAGAAAATATGTTACTTATTAATATAATGATTACAAATGCTCTCCCCGTTTTCATCGTACATACCACTCTTTGAATGATTCTCATTATTGACAGTTTTATTTTCTAGCAATGTCTTGCTCAGTTGACGTTCGATTTCGCCACGTTTCAATTGGATATTTTCTACATTGTCTATCTCATCATCGAAGAGAACAAAATGAGTATGGTTCGATTCCAATTCGCAATCATCGATGGGAGTTATATCCATTTGATTGTATTGTGGAGGAGTTTGGCAATTGTCCCGCTAACAAAAGAAAACGCAGTTCAATTCGCATAAACACGCATTTCACTCGAGCACTTACTTTTCCGTGAGTGGTAGCTAAAACGATATGTTATATATTTCAAGAGCAATATCGTACACTTGTTACCTGATATACGTTTCCAATTACAGAAACCGATGCAAGGTACATCACTGTCCATCGCATCAGTTTGTAGCGTTGTTCCAACTAGTTCGATCATGTCTTGTTTGATACCTCTTGTGATAATCCATGCATCTAAATGTTCGAAGAAAAGTATATAAGACGTATCAGTTTTTCTCAATTTATTCACTTGTTATTCTTGCTGTAGCAGCTATACCACGACGAATGATGCTCTTAGTTTCTTGATTCTCAACATTGATGCTATCTGTCTGAATTGAGAGGATCAGATCAGGAACAGGAAGCTGGTAGGCATCGATGATAAATTTTGCCACCACCTCTTTTGTTGATCGACCATCAAGATGAATGAACTTAACAGATATCATATAAATATGCGATTAGAATAAGGCAAAAGTTGAGAAACGGTTCGATGATGTTTTATATGATGACCTGACTCCATGAACAATAGCAAAAAATTCGAGCAGTTTACCTGTGATAAAAGATTGTTTGTATTATTCTCATCAGGATTATCAAATTGAAAAAATCCAAAGTCGGCCGAGGTTTCACTAAAGCACATAAAACATATTTCATAACTTTTATATTCCGAAGGTATATCTTGAAAAGATCGAAAGTGATAATAACAGACTTTAAGCATACATCATGCTGTAAGCGTATTCAAGCAGTATCTCAATACCATTCGGACAACTTACACAACCCCGTTGAAAAGTGGAAGTTGGAGTTCCGCGACGACCTAGAATGAAAAAAAAATAGTACTTTCAATCATCTTGAGGGTGGGTGTGCGTTTGAATAAAAAGAAGATTTTCACCCAAGTGAGTTTTCGTCGAAGGTCTTTTCATAATATATGTTCTACACTAAAATTGATCTGACACATGTCTCAAGTAAAAATGTTCCATAGAACTTCTACATTTTGTTTATCTCTAAAAAATACGTTAGGTAAATATTTTTCTAAATTAAATCAAAGCTAAACAGAATATAATAAAAATTTTCAATCAAAATCAATATTTTCTCAAAATAATTATGTTGACAAAAAAATTTTAACTGAAGTTAAGATTTTCAAGGTCGAATCTATATATACTATTCAATCAGATAACATGATCGGTGTGTAAACAGAAGGTGGATGAATCAATACTCTATCTGGTCCCTTCTTTTCTGTTCCTTTAAGATAATCTTCCAAAGATCCCGCCAAGTAATCTAATACTATCACGAAAGAAACTTTCATAAATCCTGATGATAATACTCTAGATGAAACTTACTAGGATCTTTGAATATATAACCACAATTTTTTCTTTGAAAGCATTAAAATTCTGGCAAGAACTTCAGGGTTTCATTGTTTACTCAAGAAAAACAACGAATTCTTTGCGGATCTTCGAGGAATATGAAAAGGAAATATACGTACCTCCTTCACGTGATTCTGCGCTTTGATTAAGTCCGAAGTCATAAATAGACGTTGAGTTGACTGTTCAACAAATTGAGAGTTGTTGTATTGTCACCTTCACACAACGTAATAAACAAATAAACGACATTCTTTTTTTTCTTTCTTCTTCCTAGCAATTTTTGAGAGACGTTACTTAGTGGAAGGCAGAACTGTGAAAGAGAAAAAGATGAGTAATATTAGCTTTTTTTATTTGTTCTGTTTTCTTCGATAAAAAGCGAGCCGTCGTTCATATACAATGCCCTTTGCAACTGAAAAAAGTACATTGTACTTATGACGAATAACATATTTTGATTTTCTTCTTTTCTTTTCTTCTTGCAATCGCTGTGTGATAATTATTGTGTCGGTTAAGAAACTACAAAACACGATTAGTTGAGTGAATTTCAATGTGGACATGAGTGAGATTAAAATAGTCTAGAGAAGACACCCACACTCTTGTCATTTCATCAGAACAATTGCTATATCTCTCCAGTGATTTCGTTGTCGATAATAAATTTTTGCATTGAAAAAATGATCCTAGAAAGACGATGATCTAAGTAATCGTATTTTATGATTTTTTTTATCAACACAGTGATTATTTCATAGCTTCGTATGTTGCATCATCTTTCCAACAAATATGACAAGGAGAGAAAAGAAAAAAATCAAAATATGTAACGCGTCATAAATGGAATGTACTTTTTTGATTTCTAATGTAAGAGCATTCTATATCAATGACGGCTCGCTTTTTATTGAAGAAAACAGAACAAATAAAAAAAATTAACCGTAACTCATCGTGTTCTCCTTCACAGTTCTGCCTTCCACTAAATAACGTGTCTCAAAGATTGTTATAAAGAAGAAAGAAAAAAAAAAGAATGTCGTTTATTTGTTTATTACGTTGTGTGAAGAACACAATACAATGGTTCTTGATTTATTGCACAGTCAACTCAACATCTGTTTATGGCTTCAGAACTAATCAAAGCACAGAATCATATGAAAGACTTATGTTTACATCCAGTTAGATGGAAATTCAAAAATAGAGGTGGATGTTGAATTACACCTCACATCACATCCTCAAGCATCCAAAAATATTGAACGATGTTTGTTTCATATTGTTTATGCAAGAGAGAGAGAGAATAAACAAAGAAAAGTTAAGAAATCTGGAGGCGAAAACAAAAGTATAGAATAACGAACAACGCCTATGAAACAAACTGTCCTATAGAAATAATTGCATAGTTATTTTTACTGTTAGTTACTGCAAACTCTGATGTTTTTCTTTCATGACATTTTGTAAAAAAGTGCATTGATGTTTATCGTTTGTTTAAAAATGTTTAGTGACGATTAGCAACTAGCGATGGTACTTTTTCAAAGTAAGTATAACGATTTTTTACTGTAAATTCATTTTCGTCCATAAAATATTAAACATAAGAATTTCATAGAGAAATTAAAGTGTCTGACAAAAATATAAGACATTACCTAGAGTATGAAAAGTTCTTTAAATCACAAAGTAAAACTTATTTTAATTGAGTACGAGTTGTTTTCAATAGAGAAAAACAAAATTTTCTACTTCAAGCTAGTTTTCTGTCGGTGAGCAAAATTATGCTCTAATATTTGTACCCATTTTCATACTTCATCTTGCGATATGTTGTGTGAAATCTTATAGAACTGATTCTTATATTCATCGTTGGGAAGATATTATTCAGACATTTTTGACTGATTTCGGTCAGGACCTAAAGAAAGAGGTATTTCAACGTTCTATCATATAAGTTTCTACACTTTTTGTAAATCCTGTTATAGGACACAAAAAGCGTATCATTTTGTGTGGATTTCATGTTTTTTTCTTTCTTTCTTTCGAAATTTCTTCTTTTGCAAAAATGTGCTATTTGTATAAACAGTTTGTTTTTACAGATTAGACTTCATCTCGAAAGGCTGTTCGTATTAAGAAATACTAAAAATTCGCTTTAAGCACACAAGTTGTCTGGTTATTATGAACCATAAATTATAAGTATTTCGTTTAATTATTTTATGAGTTTTTATTTGAAGATTAAACGACCGATAGATGTGTCGAGAACATTTTGTTTTGTGATTTTACGAAAAAAAGAAATGTTTTATTTATTATCATTGATATTTTGATATCGGTTCCATAGAGAACGTGCAGATAAATTATGTATTCGAATAATGACAATTATTTCCTAAAATTATTTCTGATAGACATCTATTTCAGCGCCAGGTGCAAATATATAAATGCTAAGTTGATTTTTACTAAATCAAATTTATAATTATTAGGTAAAATTACTACCCTTATCGATAAAAATACACATTTTAGTAAATAAAAAAAGGCTGAGAAGTCGTTATTTTCCGTTGATTGTCTTGTGATCGTTTCTTCTTACACACGTCACATGTATCTGAATTCTTTCGTTCCTTTTCATCACATGTTTAGTTTTTTCTTTTTTCCGCAACTTGTCATCATTTCATGTGTATTATGTTTGTTGAGATTTATCTTAGTCGCTCATAGAATGAAGATTTGCCAAAGATGTATGATTTAAACCATGTTTGATCTAAAAGTATTGATATTCAGCTTTATTCAACCCAGGATCTGAAATTAGTCATCTGACACAAATTTTCAATGCATACATCTTGTGCTCGACATTTATTTCAGATCTATAAACCTGAGGGAGTGCACAGATATAGGCGAGAATCTTTCTTTTGTATTCACATCAACATTTCTATTCTCACCCACACTCATTTAAAATTGCTTAACGCTTAAATAGTTACCTTTCCGATATGATTTATTTTCTATTGTCATCTGGTACTTCGTTCAATATTTTTCTAAGATTATTCTTAAACTGTACTGTTTGTTTATAGATTAAAATTTTATACAATTGAAGTTGTTTTCCAGAGAATAAATTCGAAATGCATGTGATTTATTTATCATTTCTAATTGTTTTCATAAGAAGTGCATTTGGTGGAGTGTCTTCTAGTTGGACGTACACATATGATCCTAGTTCAACTGCTTGGAATCCATTGAAAGGCCTTGTGCCTTATTACTATTATACAAGTTCTCAACCTCAAGTTAATTTTCCACATTCAATGGAAAATCATTATTTTCCAATGAAAGATTTAATGACTGGTCCAGATTCATTCGATTTCTCTTCGATCGATAGTGTTTTGAGAAATGTTGCAAGTAGAAGTCATCATGCTATTGTTCGAGTCTATGTTGATTGGCCTGGACAAGATTTAAGTTTATCTGTGCCTGATTTTCTTTGGAATGGACTTACGTAAGGGTTCTCTGTCAAAAATAAAATATAGAAAGAATTTTATTCTAGTATTTTAGTTTATACTCAGGATCTTCTGATCAAGGTCTCTTTCCCGATTATAATAATCAAACGCTAATCAATGCTATGGTCATTCTTATTCAAGCATTAGGTTTGCGTTTTTGTTTGAAACTATTCTACGTTTCATATTGATTATACTTGTTCAGGTCGAGCCTATGATGGAGATATTAGAATTGGATTTTGGCAGGTGGGATTTCTAGGTCATTGGGGTGAATGGCATACTTCACCTAATACGACTTATTTTGCATCAACATCTCATCAAGATCAAATTATTGCTGCTTTTACTTCATCTTTTACTAAAACAATTATTCAACTTCGTTATTTTGCTGTTACTGGAAGTTACAATCCTACAAGTTTAAATGTAGGATTTCATGATGATTCATTTGATCAAGATACATACGGATTATCTTGGATGTTCTATAATACCAGTGTAGCAGTAGGAGCTACGAATCAATGGAGAAGTCGAGTAAGTCTTACTTAAATTTTTATTAAATTCATCAAGACTGAATTTATTGTAGCCTATTGGAGGTGAAGTTCGTCCTGAATTGATGCCTTGTGCATTTGCAAGCGATCCTGTAACAGCTTGCCAATTAATAACTGATTTAACACCTTTAGATTGGGCTACTTGTGTTCAATTGACTCATTCAACATATCAATGGCTTTCTTATGCTTTCTACACTCCTGGATATAGTAGCTCAGATTATAGTAGAGCTGTTAATGGATCTATTATGCAAGGATACTCTTTCTATGTGTCTGAAATAACTGCTACAGAGATGACTTGTTCAGGATAGTAAGTATATAATCTAGTATTTACTTCTTTTTCTAACGAAATCGTTCAAGTAATACTATTTGTTTCTTTCTAGTTCACATGTTATAAGAATAGATGTTACGATGTCTAATGCTGGAGTTGCACCATTCTATTATCCACTTATTCTAAATGTAAAAGCTGTCGATACTACCAGCAGATCTTCGGTCGTATACAAGTCGATCTTTGTTCCAATTTCTAATCAGCTCGATCAAGTTTCTTTTGTTTACTCTTTCGATATAGCGGCACAAACCTATGGAATGATACAATTTTTCATATGGCTCAGTAGTCCAAATCTTGTTGGAAGTCAAGCAATTGTATTTGCTATTTCCGGTGCCAGTACTTCGGGAATCATCCAGCTTCCCGCAGTTTCTATTGAAGCTTGTGCGACGCAAAGCTTTAGCACAGGTTGTACGTCTTATATCACCTCTGCTCAGGCCAATGGAACCCAGAGCACTTCATATACTGTTACTTCCAGTTCTAGTAATTTCACTGATCCATGCTTGTCATCCATATCTTTTAATACTACCACTTCAATAACAACTACGTCAATAGCAGCTACTAATAATGGATATCCATTCATTTTAATGATCCTATCTACATTATCTCTCTTATTCGCCATATAAAATATTTCATAAATTATCGAAAATACTTTGTTTTCTTAAAAGAGATTTATTTTGCTATCAAAACATTCAAATTATAAAAAGAAAGAAATGAAAATATCTAAACAAACAGATTAATGAAGTATCTGTTTGACATTATATTTGCGCAAATATTGTTGGGTTTCGAAGAGACCTTTGTCTATATGTTATCATCATTTTCTTTTTTTTGATAATGTCATCATTTATGATAACGATTTATCATGGATTAAACTGTAATTACTCATTGTTCTAACATAATCTTTCTTTTTTGTCTCTATAATCATCGTGATGTATGCATAAATATCAACCCTATATATATGAAAAGTGATATTAATGGAGGATTTTCTAAATAGAAGAAACAATGATTAATCTAAAGTTTATTATTCTTTTCGCATTCTCTTTCTCTGGTAAGTATTATAGAGTGAATTTCTGAGTAGTTTTCTAGTATTTGTTTATTTATTAAGACGTTCATTTATTGCTGTCACCGACGAATGTCAAGCGAGTAGTAGAATGGAACACACTTAAAGTTAAATGGGGACCAGATCCGTTGGTAACTAACGATGATGCCTTTGTTCGACAGCCGCGAACAGTTCAACAAGCTTTACAAGAACAATATAAAAGGCTTCCAAATGGCCTAGGAGATCAATGTATTGGTAAGAACAACATAGATATTATCTCATACTGCATTGAGTATCCTCTTTTCCTACGGGTACTTTACTTGCAATGCTAGACAGATCAAATAGATATTTATAGGGATGATACGATTTATTGCAGATATTATGAGAATAGTTTTTATATATTTTTTTAATAAATAACAGGTAAGACGACTGTTGGTTATCACTACTGGAAAAATAATGATACTGCAGTTATTCTTCTGTTTGATAGACAAGGAACTATTGCTGGTATTCAAATGGCTGTAAGTCTCACTTTATTCTCCTTTGATGAATATTCTTTTTGTTTAGTTTCCTCGATTATTGGCTAAGGATAAATTTTATTCATATGATACTCAAAAACTGTTTAATAGAGAGACAATTAATAATGTTGACATGTACACAATTACTGCCTATTTTATCGAACCAGGTAGGTCTTTCCTGTTTTGTGAGGATTAAATTCTTTTATATCGCTGCTCTAGCTAAAATATGCACTGTGGGACGAACACTATCACGTCTTGAACATGAAGGAACAGGAACAGGTCTCTTTTTTCAAAATGGCACAAATCCATTGCAAGATTCTATTGAAGTACCATTTTGGGAGAATGATATTGGTAGAACAAAATGGACTCGAGGAGCGTGTTTCAAAACGATGGGTAAATCATTTCATTTGCCTATCTGTGTGTAATATTATTTTATTTAAAATAGGTAATCATTACTGGTATGATAATCATTTGAATAAGAACTGTTCCGAGTTTCTACCAGGCTTTGCGCTGTACAACAAAGGACAATTGAGTGCCTTTGGATGGATTATTGTTGACAAGTTTGACTTCTCCCCACGCATTGAATTTCCACCAAAGACAGCTATTCTTGTACGTTTGTCATTCTCTATATCTTAATTTAAATACTGTTTATTTAGTCGTTTCTCAATCCTGTCCCAAAATGTATGTCTCAACAATACGATGACGCTGGCGGCTTTAGCACAATGCATACATATTTCAACACAGATCCAGCCAATCTTGAATGTTAGACAACATCATAGAAAACAAAATACATATCGTTTTTGGCGTTTCGTTGCGTCATACAATCTAGCTTTCAATAAATATATCAAGATTGAGAATAGAATCTTTGACAATAAAATAACGCTGTATCACCGTCTTGAAGGTGAATATAATAAAAATAATATTCACATCCACACACTCATTTAGTTTCTATGATAGGGATGAAGAAATATCTTGTTTTTCGAAAAAATGCTTTGAATATATTATAGAATCAATGAGAAAATTTCATCATTAATCTTTTGCTGTCAAATGAAATAACGAATAAGAAAATGGCACCATCTGTGATTTACATAGTATCGAAGATGAAGTAATATAACTATTCTAAGAATATATTTTAAAAAGGTACTCGTATAGCCAGCTGTTGCATTATCATGTAATGATGCTTTTACAAAAGAATATAACATATTTTTGTAATTATAAGAAAAAAAACGATATAATTAACTTTGCTTTTTTTCAACAAAGATGAATTCATTGAAGGAAATAAGAATATCCATAACATGTAAAATACATTCTGTTATTTCTTGAGTATATCAGGAACTTTTGTTGATTTTTGTATCGATACAAAAAAATTTGTAACATAAAAAACTATTGCAATAAGAATAAGGAAAGGAATTCTATTATAATAAAGAATTACGTAAGACGTTTGTATATTTGAGTTGCTGTAACATTTCCACATTGCATACTCTAATAATGGAAAAAATGTTCTTTTATTGAATCAAATAAAAACTTACAACTTCTAATTGATCTTTATCATTGATCCATCGCTTTACAAACATTTCTTTTCCATTTCTATAACGCACTCTTTGAATCCATTTTCCATTTTCAAACTGAATCATCATCTTGAAAAAAAGGAATTTTACAATATGAATAAAATAATTAAAAACTAGTCAAACAGTTATTTCATGTCCATCTGGTGATATATCTTCAAATTCAATTCCAGGTGTAAATTCAACTGTTGTTGTTTTGAAAGTATTTTCTGATTTCAATGACCATTTTCCATCTTTTTCATCAATTATAACACGAGGTTTAAAAGTTTCAGCTGATGTAAACGTACGTATCTCTTGATTAATTCCAAGTTCTTTTAATAATTCACTAAAATTTTCTGCATTAATCTAAAGTAATAGATCATCATGTATTATTTGATATATATATAAATAACTTACATATTCCCAAGTACCTTTCAATCCTTCAATATTATTACTAGCCATTTTCTGTGTTAAAATCTATATCTCAACATATATTTATATTAGTAGAATCGAGAAAAAAATAAATGCATCAAATCAAGTATTACATGATTGGGATATGCACTTATGCACCTGGATGTCAGACTCGTTTTCAAGAGCTGAAACTTTGCAGGAAATTAGTTTATCTAAAATAGTTATTTTTTTGTAATATTAAATCTTTTGAATGAACAAAAATAAAAGAGTTCAACATGCGACATCTAGCATTTAATGTGTTATCTGTAGGCAAATGCCCTGAGTGATCACATAATAATGGCGGATGATGAATATAGGTATGGCAGTCACACAATATCCTTTGAAGTGTGAGTGTAGGTATTATATTAATCCTATATTCACACGTACTCCTTCACGAAGCTCTATCCGATTATTTTAAATCAAAAAATACCACAATAACCGCGCATCCATCTAATTCTTCAAATCATAGCCTATGTGACTTTTAGTTATTCGATTTAGTCAAACAATATACAACTGATCAGAATGATATTGTAACATTGTATGATGGTGTAACTACATTCATATATTCTTTGAATAAAGAGAAATATCGAAAATAATTCGATAAATGAATGCATTTGTATATGGAAAATGAAACAAATTGTTTTGAGCATCTTTTGAGTGTGGGCAAGGATGGATTCGGGTGAGGGTGGAAGCCCGATTATACATCCACACCCACACCCACCCCTCAAGATGGTGCATGCTGTATTTGTATCATTCATTAACATTTCACATGTTTTTATTTCAATTGATAATTATCCACAACGAGCTATAAGTAAATATTGAATGTCTTTTATACTTATTATAATAGTCATGCCATTGAAACTGAATGGATTGATCAGGGAGGAGTACGCTTTCGAATACAAATGAACGATTGTTTAAACGCTTTCATATACAATTCTGAAGGAAAGACAAAGATAAGAAAAATTAGCATCGAAGGAGTAAAAGAAATGAAATATGCTCCAAGATACAACCACAAGTTCTCAGATGTTTTCGCACAACCAGGAAGTAATGAAATGATGAGACGAGGTATTGATAAAATGAGTAAAACTATTGGACTAATGATCAATTGTTTATGCTGCCTAAATTGTTCTTGAATATGTTCTTTAAAGCTTTGGTTAGTTCGTGCCATTGACCGTTGTTGAGCACCTCCAAAGATGATGAACAATGCAGAAAAAAGGTTAACAACAAATGGGCCAACAAGATGAAAAAATAGAACACCTGTATTGTAATCTTGGACAGAAGGAGAATAATAAGTGATACATGATACATATCGGTTGTTTGTGTTTTCAGTAGTCTTATTCGTATCTATCTTATCTAGTCCTGTTTCATAAACGAACAATCTTCGAAATGCGAGTTCGTGAATAAGAGTACCAAAAATGCAGAATGGTAAAATAAGAATTGTCCTTCGAGCAATGGACTTACTCTTTTTTTTATTAAATTTTACTCCTTTAAAAATAAGTACTGCTCGTTCAACTGCTACACAAGCATTAAGCCAACCATCCAAGTAGAGAAAGAGTTTTAGAATTGGTTCAATAGATGCACAACCTCCACGAAGAACAGAGAGATTAGTAGACACATTGATATAAGTAAGAACAACAAACCAGAATTTAATTATGAGCATACTAATTGTCAAAAGAGAAGTAATCGATGATGTCAGTAGATACATTCCACAGCCAACTTTCTGAGAATCTTTATGATGAAATGTAATAAAAGAGAGAATGCTATTGATTAATCCTGCGACAAACATAATTATTGTTAAACCCGCACTTAATTTAATCGAAAACGATTGATTACTCAACACTGTGTTCGGTTGAAGTTCATCACGTAAAATATCATCGAGTGTTAAACCAATTCCTTTGATGTAAAAGTTGCATTGATTACCGATCACACAACTACTTTGTTCTGGACCTAAAATATTGAATTATATTTTAATAAGAGATTAATGAAGAAGTTCAGTTGTTTTGACAATTAAAATACTCAGTTTTGGTAATTTACTTGTTTCTCAAGTAAAGATTTTTCAATGTACCGAAATATGTGTATTTTTTACACAGACATAACAACGTTTTCAATACTTTTTTCAACCTCTCAAGGTCATTGATAAATTACTGAAAGCGACCTATTCTTTCACTACTGATTTCTACAAATAGAAAAATTATGGAACAAAACTTGACTTTTCCAAGATGTCGAGCCTTCGAAAAATCCATAACCATAAAGATTTAAAAAGTTGTAGGTACCAACATTCAAAATATGCAAAATCTATCCAGAATTCATACTAATCAAATGTCTTTTCTAACAGATCAATCAACTCAAAGATTCGAAAACTATTTAATTCAATATCTCGATAGACCTTTTTTCAAAACCTAAAATAATAATTACTCACTAATCAAAAAAATTATAAGAAATCTTCTTTTCACGTATTTTATGTCGTTATATATTTGTTACCAAATGAATTTTATAAATACTTACTGAAAGGACTAAGACTGACATTGTTTGGTCCAGAGATAAAAACAGAGAAGTTCCCAATTGTCTTAGGATCGTGTGTTGTCACAACTAATATATATCGAGTGTTGATCTCGAGATCAATGATTAATTTGAATTGTTCATCATTACATTCACCGCCGTGTGATAGAAGTAAATTTTCAGATGGTTTTAGAGGATTGAAATCATTTTGGTAGATATATCCATGTGCATTAATATTATTTTCACTCCAAAGAACATACAAACCCGTTGTATTAACATGAATTTGTAATGTTTCATAATGACATTGTGGTACTTGACAATCTCGATAATATATTGGACTATCATCGATTAACTTTGATGAATACTTTAATTGAATATCTACTGGAGTACCTGTTCAATAAAAAATAAGTCAAATAATTCATAGAACTTCGATACTATTACAAATTTCTGTTTTCCAAATTCTATTTAGAAAGTATTTATCGACTAATAAAAAAACAGAAACAGTTCATGAAACTATTATCTAACATCGACAAAAGTAAATTTTTTTGAGGTTTTCTATGAAGTTTTAATTTTACAAACAGAGATTAGTAAATGTACCAAATTCACATTCTCCAATTGAGTATTGTGAAATCAGTATGTCACAGAAATCTAAAAGTGCTGAACTACACACAGCAAAATACTCTTTGGATTTTCAGTATTTGACTCTTGAATATTCCCAAACATCTTGTTGACTATTCTTTTTAGAGAATTTTTCATCCAGTATTTGTAGAAACCGGGCAGTATTCATATACTACGATAGTGGTAGAAAAACACAAGAGTAGATACTCTGTTAAAAAATGCCTTAATATTAGATAGCATCAATTCAGCACATTTGCTTGATATAGAACAAAAGATGGAATTAAATTTAAAAAATATATTATATATTTCGTACGAATTATTTAATATATAACACAAATATTTATATACTTACTAAGGCGCTCTAGAATAACTTCATTTTGATTCAACACAACGAACGAAAATTCTCCAGTTTCTTTTGAACCAAATGTTGTCATAACCAATACATATATCATGCCAACATCAAGATAAATATCAAGTTTAAACTGAATATCAGAGCCATGAGCATACTCTTGACTGAGCAAATTTTCCCATGGTTCAAGTGGATTAAATTTATTTTTGTAAATAGATCCATATGGATCAATGCTACCACTGCCACGAAAAGTATAGTAACCACTTTCGGTCACCTTCACTTGAATAGATTCATAGTAAAACTTTTCCTTCTGACAATCTCGATAATACATTTGATTGTTCTTACTCAACGATGATGAATAGGTCTTTTGGAAAACAGAGAAAGTATTGACTAAATGAACAATAAAATCAATTGAAGTTTATCATGAATACATAGCAATACAAGTCTTTTAGTAGGAATTTGTATTCGCTTTAGATATATGTTTCTGACGTATTGAACTGATAATCTGCGTGTAATGGGATAAAAAACTGTTTCTCAACCACAAAGCACTTGAAATCATTTGACTTTTTTCTGTGATAATATTTGTCTCTCGACATTTGAAAAGAGAAAATATTATGTTAAACAGTGTCGAAGAGAATCTAATTAAGTTCTTTAATTGACATGCATAGCGCGATGTTTAACTTCTGCATGAAACTTAAAAACTTGAAACAAAATCTGATCAATGAAAAGAGAAAGAGAAACTTCTAAATGATTATACTTAACTGAGGATTTTTTTCGCAATCAATCAAATAAAAAAATAATAAGGTTGTTCACGTTGATCATGATCACATAGCCCCTACGTAACATGTAAGAAGTTCTGTTTTATTATTTGAATAACAATCAAAATCTTTGATGATTTTTCTGATCTGATCGTTATCTTCACATCTTGATAGTGAAAATGTTTAAAAAAAAAATATAAATAGTCAGTTGAAATGCTATATATTCAATGAATTTACTACGTTTATATTGAAACTCTTAAATTAATGAATCATTTCATTTACACAATTTTATTGTTTCTCGATCAAAGAAGTTTCATGTACAGTGTTTTATTTTGCTTCGAACCTCAATTTCTTCTAACGAAAAAACCATACAGCTTTTCATTATCAACATTCATATCTCATCATATCATTCGATTATACTTCAACTTACCACAATATCTGTTTAGATATTTAAATTTTTGAATTCGGTAATTTCTTTGATCAGTAACAAACATGTTTCCAGAATGATCAAAAGTCAAACCATATGGAATATCCAACTGGTTGGATTGTGGACCCACTCCATAACATCCAAATAAACATCGAAAACCATTCATGCTTGAACAAACAATTCGATGATTATTCTGATCTGTAATGAATAAGTGCTTATCAGCATCTAATGCAACTCCACTTGGACAATCAAGTGAAGTTGTTGGAGGGTATGTTAACCTTCCAGCTACTGTAATACCATTTGATTCTCCTAACTGAAACAATTGAACTCGATGATTCTCACAATCTGCCACATATAAATCCAGATTTATATCAACAAAGATTCCACGAGGACCTCTTAGCTGATTTGAGGCTGATCCTGGGATACCTGTTCCAGCAGTAACATGATTTGAGGACATCACAGAATCATTTAATGATATTTTGACTACTTGATTATGCTCAGAAATTGAACAGTAAAGAGTATTATTAATATCAACAAACAAACCCCAACATGATGAGTTGACACTCATCACCGTGACAAAAGTATTCGTTTCTGCTATCCATTTTTGCACTCGACGATTTTCATATCCGTCATCAATATAAATATCACCATTCGACGTCACGAAGAGAGATGAGGGTTTTGTAAAATTACCAAAAATGGTCTTTGTTGGAATGTCACTCTCTTCATGCCATATTAGAATTGTGTTATTTTCTCGATTAGCGACATAGATTGTGTCATTTGTGTTCACAAAAATGGCGGTAGGAAGTTGACCAACAATCGATCGATTAGCAATGGTTATTCCATTAAAATTCCAAACGGGTATTGAACAAAACTTTGGCTGATTGAAAGAAACAGCTAAAAACAAGAAAAATAGAATATCAGAGAGGAGCTAGATAGAAAATCAAATTCTTGATTTTTATATTTGTAGAAGAAAAATAAACTTTCTTCAAAGAAATTGAGGAATGTTTGTTAACATTGATTTTATCAATAATTTTTATTAATTTGACATAAAATATAAATTCTGATATTACTAAAATAAATGTATTTAATTTTGTTAAAAAATGGTCAGAAAGATCTGAATAGATTGTATTAAAGAAAACAATCAAATAGAAAAATTTATATATTTGAAGACAAAAACAAATTTTAATTGTCAAACATTTATTCAAATTTTCTAAAATTTTCTTTTGACACAAATTTATAGTGAAATCAGAGAGGAAGTCAGAGAACAACCATACATGTCGCTATGGTTATCTTAGTTGTCTATATTATTGGTTATATAATTAGATTTACCTTACTGAATTTCATTAGTAAATGAAAGATAATGCCACTACACGTCATATCGATATTGAATGAAAAATGAAAGAAAAATGAGAGAGAAAAAATACGATTTCTCATGATCCGCAAAATCCTTCTTGTCTCTATAGAGACATTGCACGCAAGCCACGACCGACGATGCTCAATCAATCTCACCGATTTGGCTGATATTTTTATAGTAGTTAG
>CAJNOI010000116.1:158663-177027 GCA_905250115.1 Adineta steineri
TGTTCTTGTTATATTGACTATTTCATTTGTCAATAATGAATAAAAAAATCAAGTGCGTGGTTGTTGATGACGAATATTGGCTTGAGCATTTCCATTTACAGTTGGTGGTAATACATTCTGATTAATATTAATTGTATTGTTTCCAGTTGTACATCCAGCTAATCGATAAATAATCTTAATAAATTTAATAAATTCATCACGAAATAATTTTGATGTCAAACAATGAACATAGAAGTTGATCTATATACAACATATATAAAAGTATTGATATCACATTATATATATACATTTAAGGAATTATTTTCAGCATTAATCTTTCATTAGTCTTAATTATTATTGAAAAATATGGAAATCTATTTTTCTAGACTATTCTCTTCTGCTACTTATTGAATAATTAAAACAAAACAATAGAATTCGATACTCATTAAAAAGAAACTTATTAAAATAATTCTTTAATGACTTACGGCATAGTTAAAGCTGAGTAATACAGTGAGTATAGCTGTTTCATTGACAATTTCATTTTCATCAATTGTTGTATTAGCAAAAATTGCATAGGCAGCTACAATTTGACGAATACTAACAGGTAATGTTGTGATAAAGAATATCATGATACTTGATATCATCAAAATCAACATTTGTCGATGTAAACGTGCTTGACGTAACTGCTGTGTCTGATTCATTCCAACTGTTTGAATACGAGATTTTGTTTTTTGTATAGTTCGATGAATGTCAATACTGCCAAGAAGCATCAATGTTGCAGGAATTAGACAAACAAAGAATACCTTATAGACAAAAATAAAAAGAATATCTTTCATATATGAAATCGTCTGAGTCTCTTACTTGAATGAAAGGCCACTGAACAAAAAAAAATAATGTATATGGAGTCCAAAGCTGTACAGGTCCACATGCTACTGTTGCAATACCAGGGAAAAATTTACCAAAGAATTCAGCACTCAACATATGACTATGTAGACTAATTCCAACAATTATAATGCATATTGTAACAATGATGACATTCTTATGTGTACACCATTTATTAGCTTTAAATGGTAAACGTGTTCTAAGCCACCGATCAATTGTGACAAACACAAGAATCCAAGCTGAACAGAATTGAGTCAAGCCCTTCAAGAACCAACGAAATCGACATAAACTATCGTAGTTTGTTAATAGAATTGGTTCTTGTGTCAAACCAACTTCAATAAAGTCAAAAATTGACACAAGTAGAAATAAACTATCGGAGACAGCCAAAATGAGAAAAAGAAAGGCAGTAGAAGTGGCACGTAATGTTATTTGCATAAATGTTGCCATACTTGCTAGGTTACCTGTGAATCCACATAGGAATATAAATCCTAATCCATAACGATACAAAAGAACAACAACCGGAGAATTCGAAGGACCAGTATATACAGATGCATCATAAATAACACTAATATTTGTTGTGTTCATTGTGGTGATATGTTCTCCTTTGATATAGTTAATTGCTTATATTCACTAAGAAATATTTCTCACAGTTTATATATGTTGATAAAGCAATTATATTGTGTATGTAGAATTAAAAAGCAATTATATGAAGTATTATTACGCTAATCTTCTCTCTTGGATCAGATGATACTTTGTTTTCACAATATTAACTGAAAAAAGTGAACTTACAGGTACAAGATAAAGTGATGATTGGAATTATATAATAACGCAAGCCTATTAAAAGTATTTCTATGTAAATAAAGTTTAAAAAACACATACGTCATCGAATGAATTGAACCATTTTAAATTTAAATTGTTTTTCTATTAATTCTCCATAGAATTTAATATGTTTAAGCAGTTTTGTTCTTTCCAATTCGTTGCAATACAAGGTATACAGTTAAGACGTTCATCTTCCTTCTCTTCCTTCTATGATTGTTAAGATATTTTAGACTTCATCATCTATTTTTCACTTGTTATTGACCAATCTTTTCTGAGCAAAATTCATATATTTACTTATCAAGTCATAATAATTTATATAGAAAATTACATTTTTTTACTGAAGTTTTAACTAAAGTACTAAGCAAAACAAATTTTTAGTTAGAAATAATTAAACTTTTGACTTAGTATTTGCTTAAAACTATTTTGCGTTCAAATATGAGCCATTTATAAATAAACTTAATCAGTCTTCATTCTAAATTGATATTAGATTAAGACTGTTAGCTTTTGACTTCACGCTTAACAAATGAAATTATATCTTCATCATAATATTCACATTCATCTATCTTTTATTCAAAATATAAAATAGAACAAGAAACGAATTATTATTCTTCGATTGATGATTTTCTCTAAAACACGATACTATATACTCGACTTAAATAAGATTTATCTGTTGATATTATCCGATTGTTCGTATATGTATCGAACTCAATACCGTGTTAAATTTATCTAAATACGTCGTTGTTTTTCGAATATTTATTTGAATATGTGTCTGATATCTGTAAGAAGTAATAAAATCGTTCAGTAACTACAGTTTTGAAAAATCCTGAATATAGTGTTAATCATAATCATTATCAAAAAAATATATTCAATAAGGTAAGTTTTATAATAAAAGATTTTTTGACATTTCTATTGATAGTTGAACAACTTCTACAAATAATATACTTGGTAAAAGTAAAATTAATTAATAGGCTTCAGCTTGTAATACCCCATTTTCAAAACTAAATGAAACGTTATGTAAAGTGAAATGTAATAATCAGAAAAAGACATAATAATGAATTATAAGCACGACTTCGTTTTTTTCATTATCGATAAATTACATTACCACATCTCTCTTTTATCTTCTCTTTTGTTTGACATTTTTTCTTTCAGTTTTCTATTAATGGTTGTATAAAAAACAACCTAGTCTTTTTTATCTGCATCAGATTTGGTTTGCTTTTCAATGAAACTTATATAAATTAACATATTAAGACTATTATACTATATTTCAATAAAAAAAAGTATTCTTTGATTTGGCGGTCTTAGTTTGAATGTCTTCCGTTCATCAACCACAATACACCCACACTCAGTGGCTTTTTTATATTAATTGATTATTAATATTAAATAAAATGAAATGACAACAAAAATATTTACAGCAATCAAAGTCAGAAGAGTTTATGTTCTTGTTATATTGACTATTTCATTTGACAATAATGAATAAAAAAATCAAGTGCGTGGTTGTTGATGACGAATATTGGCTTGAGTATTTCCATTTACAGTTGGTGGTAATACATTCTGATTAATATTAATTGTATTGTTTCCAGTTGTACCTCCAGCTAATCGATAGATGATCTTAATAAATTTAATAAATTCATCACGAAATAATTTTGATGTTAAACAATGCACATAAAAGTTGATCTATATATAATACAGGAAAGTATTGATATCACATTATATAATTACACTCAAAGAATTATTTTCAGCATTAATCTTTCATTAGTCTTAATTATTATTGAAAAACATGGAAATCTATTTTTCTAGACTATTCTCTTCTGCTACTTATTGAATGATTGAAAAAACACGATAGAATTCGATACTCATTAATGAAAACTATTAAAAATGATTCATCCATGACTTACAGCATAGTTTAAGCTGAGTAATACAGTGAGTATAGCTGTTTCATTGACAATTTCATTTTCATCAATTGTTGTATTAGCAAAAATTGCATAGGCAGCTACAATTTGACGAATACTAACAGGTAATGTTGTGATAAAGAATATCATGATACTAGATATCATCAAAATCAACATTTGTCGATGTAAACGTGCTTGACGTAACTGCTGTGGCTGATTCATTCCAACTGTTTGAATACGAGATTTTGTTTTCTGTATAGCATGGTGAATGTCAATGCTACCAAGAAGCATTAATGCTACAGGAATTAGACAAACAAAGAATACCTTATAGACAAAAATAAAAAGAATATCTTTCATATATGAAATCGTCTGAGTCTCTTACTTGAATGAAAGGCCACTGAACAAAAAAAAATAATGTATATGGAGCCCAAAACTGTACAGGTCCACATGCTACTGTTGCAATACCAGGGAAAAATTTACCAAAGAATTCAGCACTCAACATATGACTATGTAGACTAATTCCTATAGTTATAATGCAGATTGTAACTATGATAACAGTTCTATGTGTACACCATTTATTTGCTTTGAATGGAAAACGTGTTCTAAGCCACCGATCAATTGTGACAAAAACAAGAATCCAAGCTGAACAGAATTGAGTCAAGCCCTTTAAAAACCAACGAAATCGACATAAACTATCGTAGTTTGTTAATAGAATTGGTTCTTGTGTCAAACCAACTTCAACAAAGTCGAAAATAGACACAAGTAGAAATAAACTATCGGAGACAGCCAAAATGAGGAAAAGAAAGGCAGTAGAAGTGGCACGTAATGTTATTTGCATAAATGTTGCCATACTTGCTAGATTACCTGTGAATCCACATAGGAATATAAATCCTAATCCATAACGATATAAAAGAACAACAACCGGAGAATTTGAAGGACCAGTGTATGCAGGTGGATCATACATAACACTGTTATTTGTAATATTCATTGTGATGGTATACTCTTCTTTGATGTAATTAATTATTTATATTTCTCTGTAAATATCTCTGACGGTTTATATATGACTATAAAGCATTCGTCGTATTGCGTATATTCACTTGAAAACTCGATTATACTTTGTAATAACAGATCAGTATTCTTTCTTGAATCAGATGATACTTAATGTTCGCGATATTAACTGAAAAAAGTAAAGTTAAAAGAACAACAAAATAAAGTGATAATGGAATTAGATATGAAAATGATTTGAATCTTCACAAGGACTATCGAATCAATCGTTATAAAATATGTATCGATATCGATTTGATCTTTGGAAAATGATATTTCGTTTCGAATTCTGTACAGTTTAGAAATAAACTAATCAGTCTTAATTCTAAATTGATACTGACTATCATGTCTTGTTCGTAACGTGCACATTCACCTATTTTTTATTCTAACTATAAAATAGAACAAGAAAATAATAATTATTCTTCGATTGATGACTTCTATAGAATGCAGTAGCATATAATCAACTTAAATAATATTCATTCATTGATATTAGTCGATTGTTCGTATATGTATCGAACTCAATCCTACTCGAAATTTATCTCAATACGTCGTTGTTTTTCGAATATTTATTTAAATATGTGTCTAATATCTGTAAGAAGTAACAGAATCTTGTCAAAAAAATTTCCACAAAGTAGTAATAAGTATTTTAATCAAAATGTATTTCGAGAAGAGTAAAAGGACATAGACTTACCGTTTGAAAAGCGACCATGTAATTTCTAACGAAGAAACGCGCTTATATAGATGTGAAGAGGCGAAGAGAGAGAGATTATCAAATTTAAATAGAAAACTAAAAAGCAAGGACATTAATGACAAAAGAGAAACCGAGGGTGAAAAAGTAGTTAGCTGAGAACCTCGACAGATATAATACGCATAGGTGAATCAAAATCTGTAATTTATTTAACTTATAGTCGTTTATGACATTAAAAAAAGTAAAAATTTGTTAGTGTCAAAAGTTTTGAAAACTTTTGACTACTGTGTTAATCATAATCATTATCAAAAAAACATATTCAATAATGTAAATCTTGTAGTGGAGAATTTTTTCATATTTCTATTGATAATTGAACATTCTCTACAAAATATATACTTCGTACTTTTTCAATGATACAATTATCGAATTCTCTAAAATTAAAACTGTTTCCGATATGAGTTGGAAATCTTTCTAAATCAAACATATATTCAATATTAAATAATTCTTTTATTCTTCAATGTTTAACAATTTCCAGTTATGAAATAAAGTTACAGTGACCAGTTTTTTTTTTCCATAAAATAATATATAAAATGTTCTCAAAGAACGATAATTCATCTAGGTAGAGGATTCTGCATGTGTATCAGTTCAGGTACCCGGAACTTTGTTAGTTCTATTATTATCATTTCTAATGAGCGCACGTCACAGGAGTTAGTCATGCTTATTTCTTTTGCCTGAGTTTCTTTTTGTTTAGGAAAATATATCAGTAAGGACAATCTTCCATTTTTGTATATTTTATATCGAATAAGATAAGAAACAATAAATTAGATTAGATTTTGATACATATATAAAAGAAAAATAGTTAAGCATTTTTGTTTTTATTTCGAAGATGTTATAAAAAAAGTGAATGTGAATAAAAATAAATTATTAGACTTCAGTTTATAATGAGCCATTTTTATAATTAGATGGTAAGTTATCTGGGAATAAAAGTAACATCTAAAAAAGAAATAATAATGAGTTACAAGCATGATTTCTTTCTTTTCACTATCTCATCTCTTTTATCTTTTTCGTTTGATATTTTTTTATCCTCTTTCTATTACTGGTGACATGAAAAAACAATCTAGTCTTTTTTATCTGCTTGAAATCTATGTTTGAGTTTCAATAAAGTTTATGTAAACTAATAAATAAAGACTCATACTATATTTCAACAGAAAACAATCTTTTTTTCAGTTGACGGTGTTAGGTGTGGATTTGAATGTCTTCTGTTCATCAACCACAATACACCCACACTCAAAGGTTTTTTTTATATTAATTGATGATTAATATGAAATAAAATGGCAAAAAATTATTTACATCAATCAAAGTAAGAAGAGTCAATGTTCTTATTATATTGAGTATTTTATTTGTCAATAATGAATGAAAAAATTAAGAGTGTGATTGTTTATGACGAATATTGGCTTGAACATTTCCATTTGCAACCGATGGCATTATAGTATGATTAATATTAATTGTATTGTTTCCAGTTGTACCTCCAGCTAATCGATAGATGATCTTAATAAATTTAATAAATTCATCACGAAATAATTTTGATGTTAAACAATGAACATAGAAGTTGATCTATATAAAATACACATCAAACAAATGAAAAAGTATTATATTAATTTTTCATTATATGTATATTTAAAGAATTGTTCCTACTGAATGACTAAAACCAGATGAACGGCAAGAAAATTTCATCAGTAGAAATTGCTATAGCGATGAAATTCGGTACTCATTAAAAAAAACCCATTAAATATAATTCTTTAATGACTTACGGCATAGTTAAAGCTGAGTAATACAGTGAGTATAGCTAGATCATTGATAATTGGCTCTAAAGGTGTAGCTTTATTGGCAGAAATTGCATAGGCAGCTGCAATTTGACGAATACTAACAGGTAATGTTGTGACAAAAAATATTATGATACTAGATATCATCAAAATCAACATTTGCCGATGTAAACGTTCATTACGTAACTGTTGTGGTTGATTCATCGCAACTGCTTGAATACGAGATTTTGTTTTCTGTATAGTACGATGAATGTCAATGCTGCCAAGAAGCATCAATGTTGCAGGAATTAGACAGACAAAGAATACCTTATAGACAAACATGAAAAATATCCTTAATGTATTCAATCCACTATATCTCTTACTTGAATGAAAGGCCACTGAATAAAAAAGAAATATGTATATGGAATCAAAAACTGTACAGGTCCACATGCCACTGTTGCAATACCAGGATAAAATTTACCAAAGAATTCAGCATTCAACATATGACTATGTAGACTAATTCCAATAATTGTAATGCATATTGTAACAATGACAACATTTCGATGTGTACACCATTTATTAGCTTTGAATGGAAAACGTGTTCTAAGCCAACGATCAATTGTAACAAACACAAGAATCCAAGCTGAACAGAATTGAGTCAAGCCCTTTAGAAACCAACGCAATCGACATAAGTTGTCGTAGTTTGTTAATAGAATTGGTTCTTGTGTCAAACCAACTTCAACAAAGTCAAAAATTGACACAAACAAAAATAGAGTGTCGGAGATAGCCAAAATGAGAAAAAGAAAGGCAGTAGAAGTGGCACGTAATGTTGTTTGCATAAATGTTGCCATACTTGCTAGATTACCTGTGAATCCAAATAGGAATATAAATCCTAATCCATAACGATACAAAAGAACAACAATTGGAGAATTTGAAGGACCAGTGTGTGCAGGTGGATCATAAATAACACTAATATTTGTACTATTCATTGTGATGGTATACTTTTTTTTAATGTAATTAATTATTTATATTTATCTATAAATACTTCTGATGGTTATATATGATCATAAAACATTCGTTGTATGGCGTATGTTCACTTGAAAACACGATTATACTTTGTAATAACAGACCAGTGTTCCTTCTTGGATCAGATGATACTTTGTTTTCACAATACTAACTGAAAAAAGTAAAGTTAAAAGAAGTAGAAATTAAACGTTGTTCTTCAATTGATGATTTTCTCTAAAAGACGATTTACCCGTTAATATTAACCGGTTGCTCGTATATGTTTCAAATGGAAAATACTATTATACTGAACTAATTTTAATTAGAATATTCTACTAAAATTATCTCAATACGTCGTTGTTTTTTGGATATTTATTTGAATATGCGTCTAATATCTGTAAGAAGTAATAGAATTTTTTCAAAAAATGAATTATTGAATAAACAGTAAAAAGTATTCTAAAATTTACATAACCTCCGACTTCGTACCGTTTGAAGTATTTTAATAAAAGATAGACTTACCGTCTGAAAAACGACTATGTAATTTCTAATGAAGAAACGCGCTTATATAGATGTGAAAGAGGCGAAGAGAGAAAGATTATCTAGTTTAAATAAAAAAACTAGGAGAAAAAGAACATTAATAATAAGATCGAAGTAGAAAGTGAAAACTAGTTGACTGAGAATCTTGTTATAAATAACATGTAAGATTTAATTACAGTCTGTAATTTACTTGATTTGTTATTCTCTCTGACTATAATAAAAATAGAAATATGTTAGTGTTAACAATCGTCCACTAATTATAGTTTTGAATACAATGTTAATCATAATCATTATTAAAAAAAAACATATTCAATAAGCTAGATTTTGTAGTGGAAGATTTTTTTATATTTCTGTTGATAACGGAACATCCTCCACAAATTATATACTTGTTACAATTATTGGATTCTCTAAGATTAAAATTGTATCCTATTCAAATTAGAAATCTTTCGAAATTAAATAAATCTTTAATGTTTAACAATTTGCAATTTTGAAATAAAGTTACAGTAATCATTCTTTTTCTATAAAATGATATAAATTTAAATATTCTCAAATGACGATGATTCCATTTATGTCATGAATTCCACATGTGTATTAGTTCAGCTTCTCGGTACTTTGTTAGTTCTATTATCATCATTTCTAATGAGCGCACGTCAATATATATAAAAGAAAAATAATTAAACATCTTTGTTTATATTTGGAAGATGTTATAACAAAAAAAAGTGAATGTGAATCAAAACGTAAAATTAATTATTATGCTTCAGTGTATAAAACGCCATTCTTATAATTAAATAATGAGTTATCTAAAGACAAAAGAAATAATAATGAATTATAAGCACAACTTCTTTCTTTTCATTATCTCATCTCTTTTATCTTCTCTTTCGTTTGATATTTCTTTTTTTATCCTTTTTTTTATTCCAGTTTTCTATTACTGGTTGTATAAAAAAACAACCTGGTCTTTTTTTATCTGCTTGAAATTTGTTGTTCTTTTCAATGAAGTTTATTTTGATTAATATATTAAGACTATTATACTGTATCTCAATAAAAAAAAGTGTCTTTTGATATTAACCTCAATTTGTACTATAGATGTGTTAACCCAGCGTGTAGATAATCTTCTAGAATATGATTGCTTATTGTTCTCTACAGTGCAACACAATAATGATAACTCTGAAAATGATTAAAGAAGCTAAAGTAATACTTTTCGAAGCTATATTTAGTGCAGTCATGTGGAACAGTATGAATTAGGTGTCGGCAGCATCTACTATCACTTTGCTATTGTCTTTACGTCTAAGGCATATTTTCAAATCTATCGAATCAATGGGATGAGTTCTTAGATAAATAGAGTTGATGTTGAATTATTTGGTATAAATTTATACAAATAATTATTATCTAATATTATCATGTATGACTTTGAGAATATTCAGTCTTTCTGATCGTCTTTTTTTTGTAAAGTATATTGGTAGTATGATTTTCATTCAGAAAGCGAAGTAGGCATTATTTTGCCATTAAATGACGTCACATTTATTGGAGGGATTGGTTAAAGGTAGAGAAAATAAATAGTACAGAATTGTGTTTGAAAAAGGTATAGCATATGTTTCTATTTGTTTTCTTTCGAAACAATCTATCATGGTCGTTATCAGAAGGAAGAAAAAAAAGAAAAAAAATTTCTCACATGTCATGATAGGTATAGTACGAGTATAGAACAGAATATCATGTTTCACAAGCTTGTGCAATAAATGATTCAATAAAATTATTGCACCACCGTCACACAACTTATTGTCATATATAAATAAGGATCAAAATTCTTTCGCGAGCTTAAAAATATTCTAAATTGTAGTGTTTATTCTATTATAAAAATATGTCATCGAAAGATTCATCATCTCAAATCAGTCCCATTCATCGTATTCATCCATTTTATTATATTCATGTATTAGATCAAAATACAAGTGTAACACGTTTAGAAATTGGTCCACAAAAATTTTTCAGACAAGATAATGAAACAATTCGTACTGGACCTGAGAAAATGATTACTATACCACCAGGACATTATTGTATTATTGAAAATCCGGTTGTAAAAAATGAAATGGGTCAAGTACAATTCGATGAAAATGGACAAGTTAAATTATTACATGGTAATTTAGATATTAGATTGAATAAAGATTACAAAGATCCGTTTCCATTATATCCCGGAGAGGTTTTAAAACAAGTATAATAAATTTTTTTTCAATAAAATTGATTTTCTATTTTCATTAATTTAGCCTGTAACTTTATTAAAATATGTTGCAGCTAATTCAGCATTAAGACTAAAAGCTATTTTAGATTTTGATGAACAAAGAAAAACAGGAGATCAATGGTTATTCGAAGGACCAGGTAAATAATTGCATACTTAACTCAATACAATTGCATCGTATTCAATACCTTTGTTTACATAGGCACCTATATACCACGTAAAGAAGTATCAGTTGAAGAGCAAATCAATGCTACTATCATTGGTCCTAACCAAGCAATAAAATTAAGTGCCAAGAGAGAAATTACTGATCGTATGGGTCAACATCGTGTAGCCGGTGAAAATTGGTTAGTAAAAACACCGGGTGCTTATTTACCATTAGCTTATGAAACAGTTATAAATATTGAAAATGCACATGTATTGACAAATAAAAATGCTTTACATTTACGTGCATTAAAAACATTTACAGATGATTTTGATCAAACACGAAATAATGGTGATGAATGGCTTGTAACAATAGAACAAACTGAAACACATATTTTAAATGTTTATGAAGAACTTGTAACAATTATTGATATAACTGTACTTAATTCAAGACAATATTGTACTATTTTAGATCCAGTTTCAGGTAACGATTCTCGATATATATATATGACAGAGAGATTAGTTTCTTTTTTAGCTGATGGTAAAAATCAATTAGGAAAGAAAAAATTAATTGTTGGTGAAAAAACATTTTTTCTTCAACCTTATGAACGATTAGAAAAAGGAATTCAAAATATAAATATTTTGGATGAAGATGAAGGTCTCATATTGAAATGTACAGAATCATTTGAAGACGAAATAGATAAAGTAATACGTATGGCAGGTAAGATTGAATAAATGTCTTTGTTTATAATATGAATATTTAAAGGTGATCGTTGGTTATTGAGAGGACCAAGAGAATATGTACCACCTACTCAAGTTGAAATATTAATGAAAAGAAAGGCAATACCCTTAGGTTTGTTCATTGATATATTTTTGTTCTGGTATATCATATATTTTTTTTTGCTAGACGAGAATGAAGGTATCTATGTTCGTAATATTAAAAATGGTCGCGTTCGAACGGTTATTGGTCAAACTTATATATTAACAGAAAATGAAGAACTGTGGGAAAAAGAATTACCATCACGAATTGAACAATTACTACAAAAAGATTCGTTAGTTGAAAAACATATCAGAACAAAAGATATTGATACTAAAACAGGAAAGCGTATTAAATGGAAATTAGTTACATATCATATTCCACAGAATGAAGCCGTTCAAGTGTATGATTATAAAGTCAAACAATCTAGAATTATTTTTGGACCTGATTTAATTATGTTAGAACCTGATGAACATTTTACACATATTAATTCATCGGGGTCCATCGTTTACTCGCTATTTTTACTTGGATATTTGTCTCTAGTATTTTTCTGTAAAAAATTTACGCACAACAAAAAGATTTTCTTTTCTTCTATCTTTTTATTAGTATTGTACTTTTGCTTTCGTCGTTATCTGCAATAAAATTTAGTCATTAATTAAGATGCGAATTTACGAAGATGAGTGGGTGCAGATGTGGGTGGGTGCGGATATAAGTGGGTGCGAATGTGGATGGGTGCAGATATGGGTGGATCTGGCTGTGAACGTTCCTTCTCTCAGTTGACACCCACACGGAAAATGAATTTATTTATTAAAAAAAGAAATATTGTATTCAAGAATTTTTTTAAATGAATGTATTTATTCGAAATGAAGCAAATGTTAAAAAAATGTATGCGCTAAAGTATGATGAAGGTTCTATCTATGGGATAGCATTGTAGTCACCTTTCTTGTTAGTTACTTTATGAAATACAAATAATATTCCTGCCGATGAATATCTTGGTAATGAAGTCCAGAAAGTACGATGCGGAAGAATTTCAATACCAGTTGCTTGGAGCTTAAATTTATTATAACTCATGAAAGCAATCAAGTAGACAAATATAAGAACCAGCAATATAATAATAAATATTGTTCCTGCACTTGGTCCATCGTTGGATTTTGGATGATGACCATCTAAATAGAATATTGTTAGATTATATAATAATATTGAAACTATCTGTAACCTTTACAGCCATCCCAACATACACATTTAGATGATAATGTCATAGTGTATAGAGCTTTTAAAGCATCATATCCCTGTACTTCTAATTTGTCAGGCTCTTTTGATGTCAAACAACGTAGCTTAACTTCTGATGTTCTTTCTCCTGATGTGTAAACAAGAGTTGGTGTATCATCACCTGCAGTAGTCTTCCATTTTATACTATTTTGAGTTCCTAATGAATAAGTTAGTTTTTCATCTGTAGCAAATGCTAAACGAAATTATAAAATAATTTATTTAAAAATACAATAATAATAGTTCTTACCTTGGCATACAGCAACATCTTTACATTCACCTTGAGTAAATGAATGACATGGATTGTAAGAGTATACTACAAAATATGATATATTTGTTTTTTTTCATCATATAAATATATATTGATCACAATTACCATGACCATCACTTGTACTAGGAGTTACGTCTTTCCACATAGGTGTACCATCAGTACGGCCAACACTAGTTAAATCAATTATACCTTTTGTATTTAAGTTATAAATACAAGGGTCTTCCGCATTTAATATATTAAATTGATATAAAAACAGAAAAAATAAAAACACAACATTCTTTCGTGCAGTCATTCTCATTTAATCGTTCTGTATGTAGAAGTAAATAGTCTTATCTGTTATATTTCTTTTTCATTACAGGAGTTCTTTATAGGTAGGACTTTAGAGTTGCATATCAAAATAAACTTGATATTTATCTTAAAAGTGATACTCTACTGTCTATTTAAAACAAAAAAGTGAATGACTATTTTTTGAATAACTTTTGATAGGAACAACGTAGAGATACCCACATCCCTGCATAAAAACAATAAAACTTCATTTTCATCAATTTTATTTTATTTATTAATAACACGACTAATTTATAAATCAAAGTTCTGATATAAAACAGTAAAATAGGAACTATTTTGATTAAAACTTTCATTCTTTTCTAATCTCTAACACAACAAATAAATTAAAAAACTTTTTTTGTCATGTAATCCAATAATTTTCGAATAAAAAAGTAAAAATAAGTCCAACAAACCAGATTAGATGAAGAATAAAACGCTTAGAATATCGTCTAATAAATGATAATAGTTGTCGTTCTTCACTTCTAAATTGTTCTTTAGCTTTTCTATAAATATTTGCGTATAACTCATTGTGTTTATATTTACATTTATCACATCATCTGGTAAACCAATTAAAGGACATGAACTTCCTTTTAAACAATTTCGATTTTTATTTTGATATTCGCATCGATGCGATGATTTTAATAGAGTTTTAAATTGATTTTTGATATGTTCATCAAGTCTTTGATTGTAATCATCTGGGAATATTATATTCATAGTTGTTTATTCCTTCTAAATGTAAGAAATGTTGTGTCTAAAACAAACCAAAATCTGTTTTTCTAACAGTGTTATAAAATATTTTTTTAAAGAATTGCCTTAAGCTTAACTTGTTATATTCTCTCGAACGATATATCTTATTTTAAAATAGATAAATCTACGCATATTAGATGAATTATTCTTTGAAATAATATTTTTACCTATATACTTCGATGTTGATCGTTAGGAAAAAGCTACGATTACAATATCATCAAAATATTTATAACTGTTTTCACCTTATCATGTTAACAAACATGAAATTTAACTCATTTCAGAGACGAACAGAACACGTGTTACATGTATGAAGGCATTTTCATTTGATTCGTTGATGCATATGCATAATGTAACAACGATAGGACTGTAAAGTATCTACTTTTCTGCTTTTTATAAAAGACAGAAGACAACAGTCATTTGTAAAAGATAATTTATCGTTTTGAAAATGTATCAATAAGGGTGTGGGTGTTCGTGCTTATAATCGCTCAATCCACACCCATCCTCAATCACTGTTTGTTTGAAAACAAGATTTTGAATCAGATTACAATCTGTGATTAAAAGTTCTATTTAAACTTATAGAGAGCTCCTATAACAAATTCAAAATCTAAAATAAAACTGTGTGTGATATATTGAATTTATAAGTCAATGTATGGTACATTTCCGTGTTATGTTTATTGTAAGTAATGTGCTCGAATCATATTATATAATTTAATGTTCAGAATCTGTTCTTTAATTCGATGATATTTGAATATCAAAGAATAAATAAACATACAATACATTAATGACAAATGAACACTGAAAAAGTCAAATTTTGAAAGTGAAGAGTTTCATTTACACATTAATCTTTGTTAATTAATGCACCAATAACTTATGGTTGATATAGTTCACAGCTGTTCAATACCATACTGTTTTGATTCTCACCACCACATACGAGCACTTGTCCCGTATTGGTGAGTAGTGTCGAAGTATGATCAGCACGTTCTGTAGACATATTACTCACAGTTATAAATGTGTTTGTTGCTGGTCTATAGAGCTCACAGGACGATACGCGTACATAAGTATCTTCGCCGCCAACAATCAATACTTGTTCATCAAGGAGGAGAGTGGCCGTATGATATGCTCGGGCACTTAAAGTGCTGGCATTGAGAATGGTAAAAGTAAATGTAGATACGTTGAACAAATCGTAAGTTTTTAATGCGAGAGTCTGTGATAAACCACCAACGAAAAGTACAGCTTGTATTGATGGAATATAAGTTGCAGTGTGATGTGATCGACCAGTTGACAAACGAGCCGAGAGTGGTACGAACAAGTTTGAACTACTGTTGTACAGTTCTAGACTATCAAGTTCTACTGATGCATTGTTGATACCACCAGCTAAAAGCACATAGCCATTGTCTATAGCTGTTGCTGTATGATAACATCGTTCTGATATCATATTATTAGCGGCTGCAGCGAACATACGGGTCGTACTATCAAAGACATCTCCTGTCGCTAATGTACCAGTCGTATCTTGACCGCCGACAAGCAAAACCTTTGTCGTCGAGCTTCCACCATCATCAATGACAGCTGATGTATGTTCTGCGCGAGGTGCAGTCATATTAATCATCGTGTTTGATATTCCCGTTACAGGATCGTATAGTTCAGCAGTCTGAAGAGCAGACCAACCACCAGCGATGACAACAACATAATTACTCAATCGATCAACTGTATGAAAACGTCGTATTTGAAATGTATCACCTTGACGAACAAATGAGCTGTTCGATTCAAGAAACTTTTCTGTCGATGATAGATCAGAGTTACCATTAGAGCCACCTACAAGTAGCACAGAATTCGTAGCTAATATGAATGTACTCTTGTGAAAGTCACGAGCCGTCGTCATATTTCCAGTAAGATGCCAAGTACCCAATGATAGTACTAAAAAACAAAAGTATTACTTGTCGCAGTGTGATATTTTCTTCCGAATATTCATAAATGACATATGGATTAAACTCTATACTTTCTGTTTAAAAATTTTTAATGAAAATATCCTCTAAAATAATTTGGCAACTAAAATTTTAGCTAATTCAGTGAGAAATGGTATCTTTTTATCTATGGTCGTTACCTCGATCGACGAAATTGATAATTTTCGCGTTGATTCTACGAGATACTGTTCCTCGAGAAGTATCTGTCGAAAAGAGACGACACATCTTTAGATCTTCGTAAAATGTAGCCATGTAACATAATTCATTTGACATACATCCACTAGCACATCGAATTAACGACGTGCTTTTATTGACATCACGTAGAATATAACTGAGATTTGTTGGCAAAAACTCGATATCGGTTTTGATTTTTACGTGCTCGACATTGTTGATCATGATATCGCAGAGGGATGCAGAGATAATACAAGAGTAGAGAAAAAGAAAGATCATTGTTTGATTGGAACAAGAACAACCAGCTTAAAACTTCTATTGTAAAAAGAAACGCAAATGTTTTACAAGTATTTGAAAAGAAAATAGAATATCTATTTCCGAAAAAAAAACTTTGATTATTTTCTATCTATTTTATGCACGGAACTTGCAGACTTGCATCATTCCTTTTATTGACAAAGCTACCGAGAAAAGTAATTCTCGTTCAATTTACACTTTGATCGAGCATTTTAATTGAAAAATAGATGTAGTGTCTGTTGTGTATATAGTTTGATGAGAAAAGATAATGAATTCACGGTAGTTATGATTGATTTTAAAACAACTTTTGCAAAATATTGATCTTCAATAGTTGTTCTTGATGGAATAAAAACCAATGTGCTAAGACGATTATAATAGAAGGGAATTAAATGTCTTATACTGCTATACCAGGAATATTAAGTCATATTTTAACTTTGTTATAAATTAGTTTTTTTATCATATACTCCACCCACTCACGCCACTCTATATCCTACTTGAATTATTTCACAAATTATTCTACACTTTTAGGAAGTAAAAATAAAAAAATTGCTCAAGTGCTCGAAGCATATTACTAATAATAATCATAAAATGCTAATATATATTACGTTTTGTTAATATAAAAGTAAGACTGTACGCAATGGTAAATTATTCAATTATTCACTTTGTATTTTTGTATATATTTAATCATTGATAAAAGTAAAATACGATTCATTCGAACCGGTACTTTTTATAAAAATCATTTTTAAACTATGAGATTTACGAATTCATTTATTGTTCTAAGTAAGTTCTTGAATTATGAAATTAATAGAACTTTTGAAGATTGTAATTGCGCTTTATCGTCGCTTGAGCGTTATGGATCTGAATATGAATAAAACTATAGAACCTCTTTATGTTTACAAGAATCAATCGTACATATATAATATGGAAAGATAATTTTTGGTTAGTAAAAAATATATAAATCACTAGTAGAAATAAGTTCTATTTATATAAAGATTAATTTCATATAAGTAAAATAAATTTGAATAAAAAGAAATACAACAAATAAATGGAAAACAAATTGAGAAGAGAAGAAACATATATTGTATTTCATCAAACAAAATATTTCTTGCCTTTGTCAAGGTATTTTTTTCAGTCTCAACTTTTAGTGCTTGTATGTTTCTGCACAAGGTCAATACATCTGTCCTGGTCCATCTATACCAGAAGGATATGTCATTACAAAATTGACTTCTGGTAATTGTGGTGCATTTTTGGTACAACAATACATTGAACCAGTGAAGGATGGCATAGAAATTTGTTTTGGATCTCCTCTTCCAAATGGATATGTCATTACACGATTAAATGCAAATGGATGTGGTGGTGTGGGAAGATATATCGAGAAACCACGAAATGGAATGGTGATCTGTCGTGATTCTCCTATACCACATGGATATGTCGTTACTCGTGTTATTCCAAATGGTTGTGGTGGCGCTGGACAATATATTGAGCTTCTTATCGGTGGCCGATAAAATCACTATCTTAATCAAATTAATCATGAATAATGTTTTTCTTTCTTTTCTTGATAAT
>CAJNOI010000116.1:181589-212485 GCA_905250115.1 Adineta steineri
CCCGAGCCCGAGCGGCTTGGTCAGGGCTCGGGCTCGGTATATGCCTAACTGTAACTAAAATATACAAGACAGAAATACTGTTTCTTCACAAGCCGTGCGTTTTTCGAAAAAAACTATTTTCTCACACAGGGATGAACAGTTACGTATATGACAATAGATTTCTTACAATACGCATTGTGAACTGAGGAAAAAATACATTACTTTCATGTTCCTTTCTCGCAAAAGAGAAATCGAAACACTCATATGAGTAGCATTAACGACAGCCTTGAAGTCCACCGGTGTTTATGTAGAAATAAAAAAAAAATTAGAAGTGTGGGTTTTTTTTCTTTTTCATCATAGTTACGCCTGTGTGTGTTATCGTTGCTCTTTTTTCAGCTATAGAATAAAATTCATCACATTCATTCATTCATTTGTTTCAGAATAAGTTGTAAGTATGTTTAGATGTTGATAGTTGGATGAAGAAGAACTATAGTTTTGTATTGATAGAAAGAAGTTTGGCTAGACAAAGTATCATAAGTATACAGGCATGACCTCACTGAACCAAGTAAGTTCGTCTTCTTTACATGCATGTGTTCCGCGGTATTTTTTACCGTTTCATTTTTTTTATTTTAAATATAGGATGAGGATGAGTTACCGTCTTGGAACGCAGCCATAGAACGATTAAACTTTCAACAGCGCACGTGTGCCACATTTATTTCAAGAGAGTACGCATTTGAAATCCTTGAAGGTGTTTATTTGTTGAATAATTCTTATCTTATTAGAATCAATGAGCAATACTGCGTCTGTAATCGATGTAAGTGTGTCCATCCTGAAAGCCGTGCAGCTGAGCGCCTTGATAAAGAATGGACTTGGAAAGAACACACCATGATTGAAGCTACTCAATACTATGGAGTACTGCCGAAATTAAATAGTCCCGTATGTATAACCTTTCAAAGCAAGATAATATTGACTTTCGTTTATCGGTCTAGTATTTACGTTGTGCCATTGATACAGATCTCGACCAGCTCTCCTTGGTACTACTAAATGTATGGGATACGCATGTACCTGGTTTGATCATGCGTATGGTGAGCGATACCAGCTCTGCACTCAATGCCAAATTAGAGAGAGATGTCTTGAAAGGAATTTCAGATGCTGCTGTAGCGTCCGGTACGTATATATGAGGATTAGAAAACGATAAAACAAAATTCTGTTTACTTCAGATGCATGTATTATCACGAGTAGTTACAAAGAAGACATTATTTCACAGCTTATCGGCGAAGTAATTTACAAAAGCCGAGTGAAGAATTCCGAGACCAATTTCAGGGCGATCGGAGTTGGTAAATGGGGTAGCATTCGCGATGTACCAATAAAAGAATTAAGGTTTGATTAAATTAATATTGTTAAGAATCGAAGAAGGCTTTTCTCCATATCGACTCTTCTATAACAATGATACCTGTCATCGCTGAGAGTGGTTACTGTAAATAGGAGAATGAGGAAAAGTTAGTTCGATATAACAAAGACAATAACTCATGTATACATATTCTGATAGTATCGTTTATAAACGCAGTACGATCGAGACGATGAAGATAAAAGAGTTTTAAAGAATTCTTTGCCATTTTTTGTTTCGATGGAAGTAATTTGAAAGCTAACAAGTCGCGAACAAAGCTTGATTGTAGATAAGAAAATAGAAAATAAACATGGATGAAAACAACGCATCAGGCGTGTAGAGTAAGATGATAGGCGTAGTCAACGACCTAACGACAGATTGTGAATATATATATGTATGAATATTTTTTGTAACATAGCTGTCGAAAAACATTTGTGATTGAAGTCTCAAGTTTCATTATGTTAATTGATAATTGATTTAAATAGACATATTAAGACGCATCACAAATTGTGTAAGAATAGCAACAATGATGCTGCGCCCGCTATTGCACCTGGCCGATATACATTAGAGCTCAATCTCACACAGTATATTTTTTTCGATGATGGTACGTATAATTCGATGGATACTGGCAGTTTTGCTTCGAAACTTGCAAGAAATATATCACGCGGATCACGACGTAAAAGTCAGTTTATTTTATAAAACATCTTGTGCACAATTTGTTAAAAAAATATTTCTTTTCCATCTAGTACCATTAGTTACGATTCTTGTTGGTGCTGATCTGCATGCTCTTAAATTGATATGCACTGATTTAGAGAGCAATATTCCAGTTCTCATTATTGATGTAAGATACTCTTGTCTTACGAAGAATTCATGTATTGATTTATTTACATAACATAGCAAAGCGGACCATTGGCTACAATCATGTGCAAGTACTTGAAGTTAACCGAAAGTATAATCGTCTTTTTTGAATCATTAGTCACTTCTCAATCGAAGTCTTTGTATTATAGATATGTTCAAACCTACGGAAAATCAAAATCAAGAATTAATCAAACGTGATAGTACCAATGTTAACCGTAAAGACGGTATTGATACACATATACTTCGTCAGCGATTTGGAAGAACTACGTAAGTGCTTAGAAAATAGACAGGATGAGCAGAATTTTTTTCTTTTATTATCTAGTTTGAAAGAAGTGTTTAACAAGTTCGGCAGTATGCGCTCTGAGATTTTCAAAGATATGCGAGAACTCTATGATATTACCAGACAGAAAGAGTATACAATTCTCGGCAAGAAATTGCGCGTAGGCGAACTGCTCAATTCGGCCGAAGAAAAAGTTTTTGCAGAATATCTATATTGGTTTGCAACTTGTCTAGCATCATCTTTTCGTGATCGAATTCACGTTTTCGACATGAACCCATCGAGTCCTTTACAAGACAAGATTTATGAAGCTATGGTCAAAGGTCAGTTTGAATTAACGCTTTTACTTTTGATATATCATATTATTTTGTAAATTCAATATAACGTTTTATAGTGAATGTTTCTAAGTCTGCCTTGTACAGTTTTCGTTAGGATATATTCCCCACGAACATATACAAAACGAGTTAGTTTCTTTCATAAAGTAGCAATTAGGTAACTGGGATATCTCTCGAAGAGAACATCCGTCGTGCCGCTTGAAATCAGACCTCAATCCTAACTAGATTCCGTCACTGAATCAATTCCAGATCTATATTAACATCTACTCAGAAGGGCATCATTACATCTCGAAAATAAATGTCGGTAGGTAGTCCACTGTACATATTCTAAGTAGTATGGTCGTAATGATTTTAGCTTGGGGCGTGGATGCGAAGATGAGTAAGTACAAGTATGGATAAGTTCATGTATTATAGTCAACTCCCACGTTGGCTCATACTTGCATCCACACCCTGCATTCATTAATAGCCTACAAATACGATAATATATTCTATATATGTAGCACGAAAAAATCTATCACACACCAATAATAAACAAGCCATGACTACCGATGATCAAATGCTCCGTTCACTTCGTTGGAAGAACATTTCAGATGACACTGATGGTCATTTAACCATCAGCGCAGTGAAATGGAAAGATACTAAAAGTGTAAGCAATTGTTTGTTTCCTTTCTGAAGTTTTTCATATTCTTGTTCATTCTCAGATTAAATACAAGCGAGACTTAATTCTTAATGGTATGAGCGAAAATGCAGTAGTATTGGTCAGTAATTTTGTCAAACTCGGAATCGATTTTGCTGCTTTATTTGCTCCTAATGCTGATTCAAAAAAGGAATATATGGATGGATCGTGGAAACTCTATCTAGAAAAGTTGTACTCGGAGAAAATGCGTAAAAATGTATGACGCGCTTGCTTTAACGTTACGAAAAAGACGTATTTTTTCATTATAGATAGATCCATTGTATTTACTCGAGAAGACCGATAATAACTTCACTTTCAATGAAGAAACGCGTTTGACTCATGTTCTACGAAAATTAGTTGGAGATTTTATGGAACCAATTTATAAGCCTGAATCGTCGTTTGCAGGAAATCAAGTAGCACCCGAAACGCCAAACAAAATCGACAGCGAATACATTTTTCGTGATCTCTTTCTCTGGTGTGTACTTACTCACCGGCTTGACATAGCAAAAATTTTTCTCAACCAAATGAAAACTCGTATCTGTTCAGCGCTTATTGCTTCAAAAATTCTTAAATCACTGTTAAAATATGCACCTGATCATGATTTACGAGATAAACTGAACTTAGAAGCAGATGACTTCGAAATGTATGCCATTGAATGTGTACGTTCTTCGTATCTGTACGATCGTGAACAGGCATGTGAGTTGATCATGCGACGTGTAAATCTTTACGGAGAAGTGACATGTCTACGAATGGCTATTGCTGCTGATGATAAGAGATTTTTGAATGAAGATGCTTGCAACGCTTTATTAACAAATATTTGGTTTGATAAAATTGATCCTACTCAAGAACGTACTCGTCTTATTATCAATTTATTGACAATGGGTATTGCACAATTTGGCTTTTCAAACTATGAGAAGCGTCAGAGTAAAATAGCAAAATCAGAAACGAAGGTAAGTTCATAAATTGATAATAAGGTATATGTCATCTTCTATTTATTTCTAGGCAATCAACAAATCAACTGCAGAACAGCGGTAAGTACTGATTTATCAAGTGATTATTACTTATGAACATATAATTTAAGATTGGCCAAAAATGGAATTGATTATAGCGATGATTATAATACTACTGACTCACCATATACACATTTCAAACATTTTCACAATCGTCCGATTGTCAAGTATTGCTATACTTGCGTAAGACATCTTCAATATAGCGTCCTCTTTCTCATATTATTATTTCGAGATTTCTAGTTCGGTTATATACTTTTCCTGCTCTTCTTCAGTTACTATATACTCTTTGCATTTGATCCACCTTCAGAAAACAATCCAGACATTCATTGGACAGAGATTTTAACTATCATCTTCGTGACCACTATGTTTTTGGAAGACGTTCGGCAGGTTAATATATTATAATTTATTTCGTTTATATGTCATTCAATCTCTTTGTCTATTATTATTAGTTCTATTTTCAAGACGACTTGTCGTTGACAAGCAAAATATTGACCTATTTTGACTTGAAAAATCGGTCTTCTAATCTATGCCTAGTTCTACCAGCATATGTACTTTTCTATGTCGGGCTCATATTGCGTTTCGTCCTGCAAGATACGACCACGTTTGCAGCTGCAAGGTAAGTGTAGTCATCACATCAATTATCCAAATTGAGCGTTATTTACAGAATTGTGTTGGCCTACGATCTCGAACTATGGTATATTCGTTCGATTCTTTTTATCGGCATTATTCCTAGCTTGGGTCCAAAGCTCGTCATGATTCGAAAAATGGTAAGCCTTTTTTAATGACTTTCTTTGAACATTGTAAAGTGTTACTATGAATGTAGACTAACGATCTGCTGTTTTTCGGACTCATCATCATGATTGTCATATTCGGATATGGAATAACGTCAAGATCCATGACAGCGTATGGAACCTTCGATTTTGATGGTCGACAGTTTTTTAGAAACGTTGTTTATCCAGTTTATTACTTCATTATGGGCAATATTGGTGATGAGCTTGCAAATTTAGACGGTACAAATGATAGACAGAAGAAAAAATCGGGCGAATGTAATTCTATATGTACATATTTTTCTTTATAGCTACGCCAGATGCTAGTACTACGATAGCTACTCAAGTTTTGTTTGCTTTTCACATGCTCTTCGTCAATATTCTATTGATCAACTTGCTCATTGCCTTGTTCAGGTACATAGAAAATACAGGAAAATTTTCTTCAGACTATAAATAAATAAATGAATATTTTAGTACCACAATAACCAAGGTACAAGACAGAGCACAGTATATTTGGGCTTATGATCGTTGTGGCCTGGTTCGTGATTACTACGGTCGACCAGCATTATTTCCTCCATTCACATTTCTCATTTCATTTGCTGAATTGTGTCGATGGTGTTGGCGTAAATGTCATAATAAAAACAAAGGAAAGAAGAGATATTTCAGTAAGGATAATATTAATTCTTTACGACTAAGAATATTATATCAATTTTGCAACGGAAACTGCACATATTTGGTTCAATCACACAATTTATTTTAGAAATGATTCCGGCTGATGCTGATCTTGACAAATCACGATCAGAATTCGAACGATATCCGACTGATGTCAGTCTTGACAAATCATGGTCAGAATTTGAGCGATATTCGACCAATGACTATGTTCGACAATGTCTCGATACACAAACAGTTACTACTTCGAATATAATAACAACAGATGTTACGTAAGTAATACGACCGGAGATGAACTTCTAGCGAGACATTGTTTAGACAAAAGCTTCTGAGAATAGTGTTGTGGATGGATAAGCCTGAAGAACGGAGGAATCTCTTTCAAACTCGACGTCTTAATTAACACTGTCGTATCAAAAACTTGCATTTTTCATAAATTTTAAGTCTTTCGATTACTGTTCTCATCAATAGTGTAAGAAAACAAGTATATTCTATTTCACTGATGTTTACAGATCCGAAATTTCATCAACCAATAGCAACGAGTTAAAGCACCTGGCATCTGATATACATGAGTTAAATGATGGTCTTACACATGCACGTAATAAAAACGATGTGGAATTAGAGTCAATAAAGTCAACTGTTTCCAATCTTCAAAGTCAAGTATATACAGGAAATGCTCGTCTTGAAAGAGTATGTGTGAATATTGTTTGTTTGAGCAACATTACGATTCACGTGTATATTTAGATCATTGATTCACTCGATTGGATGATGAGTGCAATCGCACGTGTTAAAATGGCCAGCACACATCCTCCAGTCATTAAAGAAAACCCACGTAAGTTTACCAGATACTTTTGAAAAAGGAGAAGCAGCTGAACCAAAATAAATCTATTGATTCTGGAATTGACTCCTCAACTGTAGGTTTACGAAATTCACTGATCAATTCCTTGTCTATAGAGTGAACATTGATTAAATATAATTGACTTTGAATGAAAGAACTCACGAATTCAGCTGCTTTTCTTTGCTGTAGAGTCTTGTGATCTTATTTAGTATTATTATTAGGAACATCTGTATCCAATCAAGGACAACAATTACCACTGAATAATGCACAAGATAATCTACGGCTCCGTAAACCAGATAGTGGCTCTAGAACACAGCAGGCGAAACAAGAGGGAACAACAGCTTCCGATGTTGTCATTGACATGACAGATGAATCGAATAATGAACAAAATGTGTGAACTTTTTTTGCTAGTTATAGCATATCTTAATTCTTTTTCTGAAACACATGACCAAGAGACATCAAATATTGAATTAGATTTTTGTTATTTTATAGATCCTACGCATTTGAAATCTACAAATAAAATAACTCTTATTCCAGTTCATATTTATTTATTTCTTCAGAATATACTATCTTTTATGAATGCTATTCAAATGTATATTACTACTGTTGTTACCCGAGAGGGTGTGAGTATGGGGCTATACTAAGTATTCTATCCAAACGCTCCGTATATTCTAGTTGTAGAATCACGTTCCTTTCGAAAATTATTAATCAACTAATGGCAGCACTGGGTGGTTTCATGACAATGATAAGTAGTTATGTTGTTGGTCGAAAGTCTTTTTGTCGACACATACTTGGTCGACAAATTATCGTCAACACTGCATTTCGTCGACACAGCACTTCGTCGACACAGTATACAGGAAAGATAACCATAATATAATATTTTTTGTTTTTATAGAAAAAAATCGTGTAATGTCAATACTAGAGAGATAGTTTATTAAGAAAAACTAACCAATAAATAGAACAGAACAAGAACAACAACATAGAGAAAACATAGATAGAGAAAAAAGAACCATATATTTTGATTATTATTTCTTCTTTGCAACCAAAAGTGAAAGACCTTCAAGATAATCAATGAATGTAATTTCCTTTTTTTTTATATCGATGAGCTAATGTTTCCAAACATACAAAGATAATTAAAGATATCTGAACTTTTGTCTTGCTTGTGAGAAAATAAGAACAATATAATTATTTTTCGACGAAATGTTTCGTCGACGAAGTGCGTTTCTACAAAAAAAAATTCGACTAAACATCGTGTCGACGAAATGCTTTTTGACAAAAAAATTTCGACAAAATGTTCAGTCGACGAAATGCTTTTCTACAAAAAAAACTTTCGACCAAAAGCTGTCGACCAAGTTACGTCGACGAAATGTCGTTCGACCAACAACATGGTATTCCCATGATACAATTCGTCGTAATCGATTCTTGAGTGAAACCAACAGATTAGTGAGACAGTAATCAGATAGAATCTATTTTGAATTTCATCATCTTTATTTTGACGAAATGTAAAGAGTATGTGCGCAGTGCACTTATCGCTTTCAATAAAACACTTATAACGCATGGCTGACAGATAAATATAATGTTTAAAAAGTTCTATTTCGGAGGTAAGATATCGACGAATTAAATTTAACTTTTAATTTATTGAATTATAATCTGTTTTATGCCTTCGAATAATAAGTCAAATACTAGTATTAGTTATTTATATTACAGTAAATAATCTTGAAGAGTGGGTGTTATCTTGATGCACCATCTACACTCACACCTTGTCAGAATTTTAGAGAAAATGAACATTCTTTTACACATTTGTCATTGTTAGTATATTGTTATTTTTTTAAATCACAAAAGAAAAGAATAAGCTTAAAAAGAAAAATATCACATCATGCAATAAAATAGTAAGATATACCAAAAAATATTGAATGTTTAAACTATGAAATCATTTTTATGTATTACTGTGTGTTGAATGTTCGAATGTCGGTAATGGAATATTTGACATTTTGACACGAGCCATTGCTGTCATCATCCAATCCATAGAAGTTAATACCTAGTCAAAAAAATATTACGATAATTGTAAGTTATAAAATATGAGTGAATATGATGGCATACGCGGTTCATTTGCGTTTCGGTTTTAGCTTGAGTCTGTTGGTTGCTATGGTGTGGGTGTGGGTGTGGGTGTGGGTGTGGGTGTGGGTGTGGGTGTGGGTGTGGGTGTGGGTGTGGGTGTGGGGTGGGTGTGGGTGTGGGTGTGGATGTGGGTGTGGATGTGGGTGTGGGTGTGAGTGTGGGTTTTGTTGTCTTACGTGAGCACTTACACCCAAACCCACACCCATACCCTGGAGAGGAGAAGAAGGAAGAAGGGTGTTATTCTAGGAAAAGAAGCAGTCAGTCGCTTTTGATTTTTCACTTGACTAAGAGCGTCCATGCATACAGTGAACAAAAACGATTGGTGTGGGTGTTAGTGAATTTGAATATGAGTACGGGTGTAGATCGATCTGAAGCTCGATTTGGGTGTGGGTGTTCGTGCCTATGATCACCAAACCGACACTCCACCCACAGCCACACTCACACCTCTACAGTTTTCATACGAATGTTGATCGAATGAAAAAGAAATTACTGAAGTGTCGATCGGTTCTTCTATTCTCTGAAAAATTTAAATTGCTTCGCTTCAGAGTGGAGAGCAAAAGAAAAAAGGCTGTTATTGTAAGAAAAAAAAGCAGCCAGTCGCTTTTGCTTTTTCATCTGACGAAGAACGTCCTTCATGCAGTGAACAGAAATAAGTAGGTGTGAGTGTTAGCGCGAATGGCTATAATCGCTCAACTCACCCACGCTCACCTTCGATACAGAACGTGGCACTGGTGAAATACATAGTTGTCGACCGGTTGTGCTTCGAAATTTTAATGATTCATTTGTGATCTGGTGTTGTTGTTGTGTTTGAGGAATGAAAATCAAGTTTCGTGAAGTCGCGTTGACACACTGAGCTATTAAAAGTGGATTTACTGTTGAGGCTTATTTGATTATAAAACTGTGCCACGCATTATCTATAGCATATTGTTCAATGCAAAATACAGAATCAGAAAATTATGGATTCAAATCGTTATAAATTGAAAATTGTTGTGGTTGAGTCCATGTATTCTACACTTATTTCCACAGATCAAAAGAAAGATGTTGTTGCAATTGATTTAAATCCTATAAAACACGCTGGCGGTATAGATGTCTCTTGGTATTGTTGTTGTCATTTCTTTAAAAAATTCTGATCATACATAACATGATCAAGAGTGAAATAGAATACGTGCGTAGATGAAACGAAATGCCGATAAACTTGCTGTCATATATCAAGTTTATATTGTGTAGGATTCCAGTCTTTAATAACCAATGATTTTGATGTTTGTTTGGCTTGAGAAGTTATTGTAATATCCTTATGATCAAAAATATCTGATAAAGCATTGATTATCAGTCTAGAAAATTCCTCTTGACGACAAATATAAAGAAAATGTTTGACAGCTATTTTAATATATTGTTTACGAACTGTCTGTCAATCATCATCAAGAAATTTTTGCATGAATAATAAATGTAAACAATTATTTGCATTGATTCCTTCTGTTATTACATTTAGTCGAGCTTTAAACACATTTGAAATCTGATACATATCAGCAAGTTTCAATGAGATAGTTTTACTGACCGATTCAGCCATATTACTTTCAAACATAGCTGCGGAAAATATGCGAACCAACCGAGAGAATAACTCTATCAGCTTTGGAATGTTGGTTATTGTTGACGATTCAACATCAGAAAGTAGATGAGCTCTTGGAAATTGGATCAATCAGTGATTAATTGAACTAAATCGTCTTTGGTAAGGAAATTATTGTCTCTGATTATTTTTCTTTTTATTATTGCATATCTACTCTCCCCTTATCCATTAACGTAGCACAATCTTAAGGAAATGTGGTGAATTCTTACGGTACTAATTAGTAGCAGTTCCGAGTGTTACAATAAAGAACGCTAATTATAAAAAAAATCAATGTTCATAGTTGAAATCATTTTTATCTTAAGTTTTATCGATACATTCTCTCCTCTAGAGAGATAGATTAGATCAATTAGGAAAAAAGAAGAGAATATAAAGTGTAATGATCGTTGTTCCCATCTGGAAAGAACAAATAACAGATATTTTTCTCATTCAAGTAGTTTAGTCTATTATTAGTTAGTTTTCTATCGTCAGTTTCCATCTTAATTTTTTGGAGGTGAATATTATTCAGCCGTCGACGACGAAGAATGGAAAAAGTTGCTAGGAAAAATTCAAGCCGTCGACGGATGCATCAGTATACATCTTCAACATTGAAGAAAAAGAAAAAGAAATGACAACATAACATTTTTTCTCCTTGGTTTCTTATTCTCAAAAATAGGTGACACTCACAAACAGTTTTCAAATGATCATCGTGTAAACAACCGTAGATACATTCTCACTCAAAACATCGTCGTCATGTTTTTGAAACTTTTCATTTGTACACTAGTACTAACCTTGTGCACATCGTTCTTAACTGCGCCAGCATCTACAATCTTGACTTATTCTCGCCGAAATTTAACTTGCACGATTCGAGACGATATATACTTGAATGATTTAACGATTGCTTACAACAGTGAAGGGTATGATTATTGTCTGATTTCAGTTGTCACGTTTCTTCTTCATAATTCAACCCAAACTGTCATTTATTCTGACGGTTTCACTTATGTGAATTTATATCGCAATTTTGCCATCAATCATTGTAACTTTTCAGCAACCATAGACATTGGTTATGGAAGCTGTACTCTGTATTATTTTGATACGGCACTATCAAGAAACTTGTGTATCTGTTCCACCAATAATTGCACTGCTACTTATGCGACTTGTCAAGCATCAGTTAATCAAGCACTTTCCTCGCCTCCACCACTGTTGCCTGTAATTACACCAACATTGTCAAATATAATAACTTGTCAAGATACCTATGCCAGCTATTCTGCTCTGCACAATATTACACCTCCTATGTATTTAGGTTGCTATTTTATGTTACCTGCTGTGGATGTATTTGATATGTATACAGATAACGGCACCAAATGTTACGCCTATACATCCAATCATACTGTCATGTGTACAATTAGCATCGATCCCATACAAGGAGTTCTAGAGCAAGTGGCTCTGATCGAAGCTAATTATGAACTATGGATGAATGCCACGATCATGGCTGGTGCAAATTTAATGAATGACGGTTATACCTATTACCAATATCAAACCGCCACAAGTATTGTAACAATAGCAACTAATGGTTCGAATCAATTTAATCAGGCACTATGTCTTTGTACGATCGATAATTGTAATATTGACATTGCAACATGTACAAATGGTATGAATATTCCTTCGTATCTTCTCTCTTACAATGGATCAATAAGTACTTCACAAGGTACTACTGTATCGTCTAGCTCAACAACGAGATTGATGAACAGTAGTTCAAGTTCCTCTCCTACGATCACCGGATCATTGACAGCGGCATTAACAACTACTTCTGGTTCCACCATCGGTAGTACAAATACTGCGTCTACAAACAAACCATCGAGTTCTTCAAGTGAGATAATCTTTGTCCCTAAAACCATAGACAACATTTTATTAATTTTTTGTCCTTTCTTATTTCAGGCATCAAGTACAATCAATCTTTCATAGCGGCATCATTTATCACGATCGTTATTATTGCTCTGTCGTCATGAATAAGAAAAATCTTTATTTGCTTTGTAATGCACAATCATTTCTTTTATCTTCATATGCAGTGAATAGTGCTGAATGTAATATTTCTGTTTGTTCTTTGATTTTGTTCAAAATGTAATCAATACATAATCGAAATTAATTTTAAAGTCCCATGCAACATCTCTGATACCCTATCTGACTAATAAAATATAATGTAAATATTTATTATTTACAATTTTCTCCAGACTATGAATTCAAATTAACTCTTTCACACGAAATCGTAGATAAAATAAGCTTATCATTTACGACGAACTTGCTGTTGTTGTTGTTGTCGTCGTATTGATCGATTATCGATTGCATTATTCGGATCATCGAGACTCATATTATGTTGTTGCTGCTGTTGTCGTGGTTGATTATCAGATGAATTGTTTGGAGGATGTAGAATCATACTATTTTGTACCTGTTGTTGTTGTTGTCGCCGTGATGATTGATTATCAGTTACATCGTTTACAGGATGCACAATCATGTTATACAGTTCGTGCCGTTGATATCGTCGTTGTTGATTATCGATTACATCGTTTGGTTCGTGCAGATTCATATTACGGCGCTCCTGTTGTTGTCGATTAGCTACTGCTGTTTGATGATTAGTTAGTTTAATATTGCCTATTTCTTGTTGGATATGACCAACATTTTTCGTCACAGCTGTCAACCAAATTCGCTTTGATGTCCATCGATTGCGCACATCTTCTGTAGTTTTTTCCAAACGTTCTTTTGCTGCTTGACGTTGCTCGACATCAGCTGTAAGTTTATTGTGTCGATCGTTTTGCTCATTATAAGTTTGTTGTTTCTCTTGAAGTTGCTTGGATAATTGTTCAAGTCGTTCACTTGTTTGATGAAGACGCTGCTCGGTCTCGACTATTTTGTTTTCGCTCATCTAAATAGATCAAGTAGCAGAATGTTCAGCTTTTGATATTTTTTTTAACAATACAGCACTCACCTGTTTAGCGGCCTCTTGTTTTTGTAAGGCTTCTGTCGCCTGATTAATATTTCTTCGGTTATCTTGCAGACCTTGCTGATTTTCTCGAATTTGTACTTTGACTTGCTCAAAATGTGCAGTACATTCATCGTGCTGTGATTGTAGTTGAGTCTTCTGTTGTTCTTTCACCTTCAAATCAGTCATAGCTTTATTAACTTCGCCACTCTTTTGAATCATGGCTCCATTTTGTGTATTAAGATTATTTTTTAAATCTTGAACTTGTTTATCAAGTTGTTGCTTCTGCTGTTGTGTCTCATCAAATTTTGTCTTTAACTGCTGTTGTTCTCCAGTGAGTATTTGACTTTTTCCTTGTTCCCTACGGAGTGCATTCTCCTGTGTACCTTTCGTATTTCCTAATTCTGCCTTGGTTTTATTGGCTGATGCAATATCTTGATCGATTTTACCAACTTTATTTTTTGCTTCTTGTGCAGCTCCTTGTTTAGTAGCATATTCAGCCTGTTTAGCTTGGACTTGCTGTTGTTTCTGACCAACAGCAGCTTTTGCTTCTTGAACACCTTGTTGTTTGGCTCTGAACTGCTCGGTGATTGTCTTGACACCATCTTGAGCCGTCTTAAGTTTGGTCTGAGCATCTTTCAATGTATTTTCCGTGTTGACAAATGTTTGTTGAGCTTGTCCTTGTTTTTTTTCTAAATCAGATGCTTCTTTCGTCAATTTTCCTACTTGCTCTGTCTGTTTTTGAGCATCAGCTTCAGCATTATGAACTTCGTTTGTTTTGGCTGCCGCTTGTTCGTTAGCATCACCCAATTGTCGATTAATTGTCTCATAATTACTAGTCGCTTTTTCCAGAATCAATTTGTGTCTATCAAGTTTTTGTTGAACGGTATTTTTGGTCGTGATCTGACGATTCAGTTCACTTTCCTTGGTCTTGTACAGTCCAGTCTGTTTAGCAAGTTTTGTATCCGCTGCGCCCTTGTCTTCGGTTGCTGTCTGATGCAAATCAAATGCTTGCTCGCGTTTTACAGACGCCGCTGCGAGCCTCTTTTCTACGTCGTTCTGTTGTAACTTAAAAGCAGCAACTGCAGCCGTTGCAGCTATAACTAAAGTTGTTGCTTTAGCAATAGCAACTGCACCCCATCCTGTGAATCCGAAAGCTGTTGCAACTGCTAGGGCGGCACTAGCGATTCCAAGTGCAAGTTCGGAAGCAGTCACATTATTTTTTATTTTCTGTAATTCGGTCTGCAATTGTTGTTCTTCCTTCATTGCAGCGTCTAATTTTCGCTTTGCTTCACTCTTCTCTCGTTCAGCATCATTTACCTCGTTTTCCGCGTCCTTAACAAGTGTTTGTTGATCTTCAACTTCCTTTTTTATATCCAGTTCCTTTTGCTCTTCTGCACGTAACATTGCTACAATCTCATCTTGCAACGCGGTCGCCATATCAAATTCTTTCTTAGCTTGAGCTTCGACTTGTTCGAGTTTACTGATTTTCTTGTTGACTTCGTCAAGTTCTTTTTGTTTTTGAGCAAATATCGTTTCAAGTTGCTTTTTCTGTTGTTCTTGTTGCGCCAATTTAGCATTTGTAGCTTGAAGTTGCTGCTTTAATTTATCGACTTCAGCTCGTTGACGCTCCACTTCTTGTTCTGTTTGTTTAACCATTTCCCTAGAAGACAATATCTATGTATTCTCGCTATTGAACATTATTAAAGAGATTATTCTAATACCTACCCTGCTTTTGTAAGTTCGTTCTCAGCTTGTCGTACTTGTTCTTCCAGCTGATCGACTTCGTTTGTTAGTTGGGTTAGTTTTTCTTGCAATATTTTTAATTCATTATCAAGTGCTGCAACTTCTGCTTGTAGTTCTTCAACTTCAGTTTCAGCTGCTCGTTGTTCATCTTCAAGTTTATCTTTTTCTTGATTTTTCTGCTCAATTTGTGCGGCTACTTCGCGTTCTTTGTTGTCGACCTAAACAATATTATAGAATTTTTAACGGATGTGGGTGTCGGATTTCTCGCAACTTACTTCTCTAAGCATTTCTTCGATACGTCGAATTGATTCTTGCAATTGCCGTATTTCATTTTCGACTTGCTGCTGAGCTTGTTCCAACTCTTGAATACGCGCATTTTTCTCGTTCATTTCCTGTTCACGTTGAGCCATCTCTTGTTGAGTTTGACGTATTTTCTGGGTCAGTTCTTCAACAACTCGTTCAAGTGCAGCTAATTCGTGTTGTAATTGCTTGGTTTGTTCTTCTAATTGAACTCGTTCAGCATCAATCTTAGCTAATTCTTGCTCCAGAGCAAGTTTTTCAGTTTCGGCTGTTTTCAATGCCTCAACAAGTTCATCTCTTCGTTGTTCTAATAAACGTTTATCATTTTCTAATATAGTGAGTTGTTGTTCCAGATCGTCCAGACGTTTTTCTTCTTCTTGAAGTACTTGTTGTTGTTCAGTGAGCGTTGTTTGCCATTTGTCACGCTCGATTGTAAGGTCAAGTTGGTGTTGACGTAGTTTTTGTAATTCCACTTGAACACGTTTAATTTCTTCTGTAAGTTTAACCAGTTCATCAGTTACTTGTTTAAGATCTTTTTCAAGTATATCTAATTGAACACGAAGTTGTTCCAATTGTTCGTTGAGTTGTTCAAGTTCTTGTTCAGCAGCATTAATTTGCTCGTTCATTTCTTGAATTTCTACTTCAAGTTCATTCACACGCTCTTCTGGATTCAAAATCCCCATTTCACGTTCTATATCGTCGAATAGAGCTAATCCTTGTCTAGCAATCTGTTGATCATCTTCATTTATTCGACTCAATTCAAGTTCACGTATTCGTTGCATATTCTCCGCATGCAATCGTCGTTCTTCTTCTTCTTCGGCGACATTATAATTAGTTGGCATAATCTATGATAAAAAGTAGATATAAGTAATTTCATGAGTAATGAAAAGAACTTACATAACCAAACAAGCAATACGACGTTTTTACGCGTAAACACGTGTGTTTTTATTACTTATTTGGTTGTGTGTACGAAAAGAAAGGAGAAAAAAATACTATATTCTTTTTTTCTTGCGTTCTACGTCTGCCAATACAAATTTTCATGACTCATCATTCAGTAGTCAATATTATTCATGTAGAGAAGAACGAGAAAAAACACAATACTTGGTTGCTCTACATAAAAGAAAAAGAACGAGTTGTTCTTAGCTTACATAAATGCAGCGCGCAGACACGTTATTTTTTTTATTACGCTTCGTAACGTATGTATTGAGGTGATGAAACTAGAGAATAATTCCGTTACAATTAGTTAGTACTTTCATATTGTTTTGAAAGAACATATTATATCATAGATTATATACGATTCTACAAGTCATTTTTTTCTTCCTTTCGTTTTCCTCCCTTCACATGCCCATGACTCCGTCTCTGTTATTTTCAAATATATTTCGCTCTGAGTAAGTGTTTTTATTTAAGATACTTTCTTCATGGCGACTGAATATCAATCAGTATTTACTTTTCTCAATTTGACTACATCGTTAACAACGATCGATCGTGAACGTATGGAAAAACTTCGTTCATCTTATGATACGATAGTCAAAACATCGTCAGTTACTACTATGGGAGTAAATATAGATGATCAACTTAAACAACTTGCTCAAATATTTATGCTTATCGATGATGCAACAAATATTGATCATTTAAAAATTTGTGTTACAGCAAGTAGTATAGGAGTAGCATGCGAAGCAATTTTCGCTAAATATGCTGATATGATGATTATGGAAAAAAGAAATGCAAAGAAGGCACTACAACAGTCGACCGCATCAGTCACAACAAATATTACTGATAAGCAAGCAACCAACATAGTAGAATATTTATCGCATATCATCTGTCAAATTATTGTCAAACAAAATGAACCAGCTGTTATCGGGTTTATTCATAACTTTCTTCTATCTCCAGTTGGTGAGGCTACATCAACACCATCCACTAAGACCTTTGCTGTATTATCTCCAGACACTCTTGTTCATGGACCTCTAAATCCGAGTTCGATACTAGATGCTTTTATTCGTTCTCAATTAATGGCTAAAGGTGGTACAATCAATGTTGGTCGTCCGCTTACTAAATTTTCATTGGTAGAGCCAATAACATTGGTCGACGAATTTGATACTTGGCATTTCGATCAATTACGTGGACTATTCGAATTAAACCTTGTCTCGGAGAAAAAACAATTTCCATCCATATGGAGATTGGCATCAAATGCTAAAATCTTCTTCGTTTTAGAGTTACCTGGCGGTGACAGAAATAATGATCAGGAAAATGTACAAACGAGTAGAATTATCGATCGACCAAGTACAGCATCATTAGAACAATTTGTTGAAGATGTTTGTGAGAAAGAAAACAATGGTATGGCTAGTAAATGGATTGGTGCATTGCGTGCAGATGATCTTTTTACGTTTGATCATCTTGCCAATCTAAAATACAACGAATGGAGTGAACTTAAAGTGTTAACTTTGAATGGAAGAAAAGTTCTCAAATCGTATATCGATCGTGAAAAACAAACGGCTAGCGATGCCAAAACAGCCAAAAGCGCAAATACAAGTGGAATACGTAAGTAATTTTATCGTAAAAACATTGATTAATAATCTATTAATACATAGAATCGCATTCGGAATTACTCGCGTATCTTCATCAGATCAAATTATATTTTCATCATATACTTGCTGATCTATTTGCCGATGCTCAAGTTCCAACTCCAGCTAAATTGGATGCTCGTTGTGTTCATTTATCATTCGATGAGATGCGTAAGGATGGTTTTGCTGATGATGGACTTTTCGATGAAATGAAAATGTTTTTTCTTCCACTTACCATGATCGAAGAAGATTTAGCTGTCGATGATTCACAATGGCGTTTTATTTCGCAAAATAATATGAGAGAACAACAGAAACTATTGGAAAGGAGAAAATATCTACTCACAGAGCTGAGCGAGAAGGAAAGTGAATATTATCGACATGATGATAACGTTCGAAGATTAAGAAAAGAGATGCATACAAACAAACAAGTATCAGCAGATGAGAATGGAGAAGGATATGGAAACTTTTCAGTGTCAGAATTATTGGATATTAATCGACAAGCAATGGAACAATTGGATTCAGATCGAAATAAACTACGAACTCAACTTCAAGCCATTGAAGATCTACTCAGTAATATCGAACAAATCTCAATGAAACGTAATGATAAAAGTGATAAAAAGAAAGAACGAGATCTTATCAAGCCAAATCGAGGTTTTATCATGTATGGACCACCAGGTGAGTTTCCTTTTAATTGATTGTAACTATTAAACTAAGAAATGAATGAGTTTTCAGGCACTGGTAAATCAGATATCATGAGTAAACTATCGACACGTATGGGTGTGAATATGGTTGCACCTCCAATTGCTGCTGGTGAACTTAATCGACCACTTGTAGGCGAATCGGAACGTGTAATCTTGGATATTTGTATGCGTTGTCATCGAACACCTTATCTGATGTGCTGTGTATCTATCGATGAAATTGATTCGTTAGCACCGAAACGTACAGATGATTCAAGTGATGGAAATGTAGCTAAACTTAGTGTTCTATTATCAGTCATTGACGGTATCAAAGATGTACCCAATTTGATGATCTTTTGTGCTACAAATCGTTTACATACGATGGATGAAGCATTTTTACGACGTATGTCCGGAAAATTCTTTGTTGGACGACCTTCATCTCGCGCTCGAAAGAGTATTCTAAGTGGAATGAAACCATGGCATTTATCACCACATTTACTCGAAAATTTAACTACGGCAACAACTAATTTCAGTGGAGCTGCACTCAGGTTAGTAACTAAAATATTTTTCAACTCTTACTGTATTTATTATTGTAGAGCTCTTCGTCGATTGATTACAGTACACTGCGTTGATGCTCAACGTATTAATCCACGTTATCAACTTGACTATCGTACAATGCTTCAATTAACTGATACAACAGCAAGACAATATCGTATTTTAATTGGTGCAGAAACTTTACCGACTCTTTTATTGCGTACGTTAGTTGACGATGATCAATCATTCGAAGATGATCAACAACCAAAACCACGATTCAATGATTTACCGAATAAACCTAGATCGCTGTATACTGGTAAAATAATTATTAATTTACATGCACGTCGTATTGATATCGAATCAATACTTATGCAAGTGGGTACGGATGAACGTGAAAAAGTTGTTTATCAAGAATTTTTACGTGATTCAGAAACTAATTTACAAGAGTTACTTGAACGTTTGACTGTCTATGGAAAATCACGTAATGTGCAACTTCTTCAATTGATCGATCTTAATCTACTCTCAGCTGAAAGTGCTTATGATGAAAAAGATAAATTCGAAACTTTGAAAGAACGTCTTGACGAATGTGCAGGTTATCGTCGTTCAATGATCGTCTATGATTTAGATTCATTGATTGGAGTGAATAAAAGTGAAGGAAATTCTTCAATGGGTCGATCAACTAATTTTTCATTAATCAATCAAAATGTGTATACTTACGTAAAAGATAAATTTCAAACTGCATATATCGAACCATCACCGATGTTTTCCAATACAACTGAAAACAACAATAATGATATTGTTAGTACTGAGAAATGGTCCGTCATGGTTATACGTGATCAATTTCTTCTTCGTCAATTTTGTGATGATGTTCAATTTACACGTACATCAAGTGAAATTGAAGAAGAAGAAGCTCAAATGCGTAGTGCTGACGAACGAATTAAATGTGTTCAATGTAACGATTATTATATTGAACCAGATAATAAGATGGGTGTTTGTATGCATCACGATGGATTTGTCTATGATAATCATTCATTGACACTTGACCATTGGGGTCAAAGAGATGCAGTAGAACGATTATTGAAAGAAGAAGCAGCTGCTATACAAATGTCATTAAAAACTCCATTGTCACCAGAAGAAAAAGAACGAATGGAACGTGAAAAATTACGTTTTAAATATATTTGTTGTAATCAAACTGTACAAACTGCAAGTTCAATGGGTGGTTGCAAGAAAGGAAAACACAGTCCACCCAACATGACATTACTCGAATGGGAATACGCCTGTGATAATCATAAGGACTATCAAGATAAACGATTGAACTTGCTTCGAAGTAGAATTCAAGAGTAGATTTTTGTTTTTGCTTTGAAAGGATTAATTTAGGTATTCGTACGAAAAATAACTTTTATTTACTTTTCATTATAGATTATACTAGATAAATTGATACTTATTATGGCAACTAATCGCAAGATCAAAGAAGAAGAAGAACGATTACAAGCAGCAAATATACGACTGCTACGTGAACTTGAATTGAGTCAAATGAGTGATGCTGATGAACAGATTGCTAGACAAGAATTTGCCATGTTCGACGAGATGAAAAGTGAACTTGAAATATTGAATCGCGATAATGAAGAACGTATACATGAACTTGATGCAGAAATTCAAGATATGAATCAGGACATTGACACTGCTGAATCAGAACTCAATCAACTCAATGAACAATTGGAACGATTTCGTATTGACAAAGAAATTCAGGACAAAGATTTTCACCAAATGACTGCTAGATTGAGCAAACAAACTGACGAACTAGAACGTACTGAAGAAGAATTATTAAAGTTTCGTCGACAAGAGCTTGAACTTGCTGTCGAATGCGACAAATGGCAAACGACACTCATTCAACAACAAGAACTAATTACAGAAGAGAAACAACGAGTCGCTGATCTTGGACAACAAATGGCAGTATTGGAAAATAATAAACGTTTGCTAGAAAAACGAAGCGCTGAACTTACTGAAGAATTAAAAGCTGCCGAAACTGAACAAGTCGCTCTTCAACAAGAATTAGCTAAGATTGATGCTGAACGAGTTCCATTGGAACAGCAAACGAAACGATTACAACAAGAATTAGCTGCACTTCAACGAGTTGTTCAACAACAGACCGAGAAAATTCGTCAAACTCAGGAAGAAATGGCTCAATGTGAACAAGAAATAAATGCATTAAATACGCGTATTCAAGAATTGGAACAAGCCAAGCAGCAATCGGAAAATGAAATACGTGGATTAGAACAATTAATTGAACGTATTGAAGAGATGATAGTACAAGTAAGTCGAAAAATTGCATGAAATCGAGAATGTTTTAACAATATCGTTCAGGCGGAAACGCAGCAACGCGAAATAGAGAAATTAATTCAACAGAAAAATGAACAAAAACAGGCGGCTGAACAGGAGCAACATGCAGCTGAGAGTGAAGCTCAACAATTACAACAAGCTGTCGAATCACTTAACAGTGAATTACAAGAAGCGCAAAACAGATTAGCTACAGCAATTGGCGAACTCAATGAATGTGAAGAAAAAATACGTGAAGCCGAAAATGAAATTACTAAATTGAAGTAAGTTTTGATGGTTTGTCTTCCATAATAGATGTGGAGTTATTTTAGAGAATTAGTGGAACAAATCGAAGAGGAAGTGGAAACTGCAAAAACTGAACTCACCGATCTCACTGAGCAACATGAAGCTAAACAAACTGAAGTAACGGAAGCTGAAGCGGAGAAAGTGAAACTTGAAGCGACACTTACTAAAAAGCAAAAAGAACTCCAAGAAGCTACCGAAGAAGTTACTAAACTCGAACAAGCTGTAGCTGAAACTAAAAGTAAACTTGATGAAGCGACAACATTGCTAAATCAAAATACAGAAACATTGCGTAAAGAAGAACAAAATGAACTGGATAAGAAAAAGGAATTGGACGATCAACAAAAAATCGTTAATGATGCGAAGAAAGAAGAAGACAACTGTACTAATGCAGAGAATGCCGCAAAGAAAACTATGGATGCTGCGATTCTTACTGAACAAACAGAGCAGGCAGCAGTACAGGCAGCGAATGCAGCGTTGCTACAAGCTCAAAATGCACTTAAACTAGCTCAATTTGACGAAAAGATAGCACGAGACAACAAAAATAACAGTGCCATCAATGAGAAAGTGGGTATAGTTAGAACTGCTACACAAGCAGTTCACACATGCGAACAGAATAAGCAAGCTGCAGACTTTAAGCTGTCACAAGCGTCTGCAAAACGCCAGGAAGCTACGGCTGACCATCAGTCTGTAATCGACAAGACACGCCAGGCCAAGCAAAAACATGAACTAGAGAAGAAAACGCTTATGACTAAAGACAATGAATGGAATAGACAGATCGGAATAAAAAAAGCGGCTGAACGACAGGTCAATGCACAAAAAGAAGTTGTGACTACAGCTACCGATGATCATAAGGAAGTTAAGGGAAAACTTGATACAGCCAAAGAACAGAAAACAACAAAAACAAATGAATTTAATGATGCCGAAGCTGAAGTTCAAAAGCAGACGGAAAAGATAACAAAGTTGACAAAAGAAGCAACTGAATTAGAAACAAAAGAAACGCAAGCTAAAGAAACACTTACCAACACAGAGAATAAATTGAAAGAAGCTCAAGAAAAACAAAACGTGGCCGAAGAAAATCTCAAAACAAACACCGAACAACTGAGAGCTAGTCAACGAGCTGTTCAAGAAGCAGGAGCTGCTGCTGGTCAGAAACAACAAGCACTTGGAGCTAAACAGGCTGAACATGCAGCTAAACAAGGAGCAGCACAACAAGCCAAGAATAATGTTGCTGTGATCGGTCAAGATATTGCATTAGCTGATGCCAATAAAGAAGAATTAGAAAATGAGAAAAGAAAACGGGAAAATGCACTGCGTAGGGAACGCGAAAAAAGTCAAAAACTCAATGCAGAGCAAGATCAGCTGAAGGCAAAAGTTGAACAAACGCAACAGCAGAAACAACAACATGCAAGACAAGTACAAGATTTAAAAAATCAACTTGATACGCAAAACGGAGCTATGATGGAAAAGAGTAACGAAGTTGACAGCGCTAAGGCTGATTTGCAAGCGAAAGAACAACACAAAGCTCAACTGCAGTCGCAGCGCGATGAGCGTACTGCACGTTTTGAACAGGTTAAAATACAGATTCGAGAAAATGAGCAAGGTCTGCAAGAGAACGGAAGAAATATGAAACAAATGGCACAGACCATACAAAAACTGGAAGTCGATAAACAGGTATGGGAAATTATTTTTAGAAAATCAGTCACTATTGTACTATTTAGACGAATGCACGCACAGCAGCTGAGACAGAGCAGCATCTTCGTCAAAGAAACGAACGACTTCAACAACTATCCAATCAAGTTGGACAAAGACAACAAGTTTATGATGAACTGCAGAAGCGAAACAATAAAATCACAGTTGATGTCGAGCAACGTCAAGTAGCAAAAGAACGTTTAGAAAAAAATGCAGAAGAAGTGCACAATCAATGGACATCAAAACGAATATGGTTGACAACTGCGATGAAAAATGTCACTCAATTTCAACAAGATATAAACAATATTAAACTAACTAGTCGTCAACAACAACAACAGGAACGACAAAATATGAATCTACATCATACAAACGATATTCGACGACAACAACAGCAAGTTCGTCGTAACTAAAGACATATGTTTATAAATTTATTGATGGTTTGAATTGTAAAACATTCTTAAGATTTATTTATGATAAATAAATGGTTAGTATAGATATTATATGTTCCCTAGACTGAAAAGATAGAGTCTAGAAACGGGAATTATCTTTTTACATGTATCATTTTTGTCGGTAACATGGCACAAGTGACCATTTTATTTGCTATTATTGTTTTATTTGAATAGCATAATATTTAATTCATTTGTATCAAAAAGTTAAATATTTAAAATATTTCTTAATTATATATAGATCAACATTTTATTGAAAAAATTAAAATAATGAGTCAACTCTAATCTTACTTCTAATATGAAGAAAGTTGAAAAAAATGTTCACCTATTTTTATACAGTATGTCGTTCATCATCATCCACAAATATTTTTCATACATGTTTGAAAAAAACAATGATGTACCGAAACGTCCTGTACGACGACTCAATATAATAAAACCCAGGGTGTTAGACGCTTAAAAACATACGCATTGTAATTCTATATTAAAAATTTAGTTGTTGCATTATTGCCAAACATTTTAAATAAGTTTGATATATAATGATAAAGAGATCTATACACTGTATTTTTTATAAAATTGACTTAAATAAAGCTAAAGCATTTTTAAACTTTATCATTCATTCGTCAACTATCAAAGTTTTAGAGAATGTTTGATTTTATATAAAGCAGAAATTCAATTTGATTTCCTGCTAAAAGCCAAAACTAATATTGATTAACTGTCATTCGTATCTAAATACAATTATATCTGCATGCGGACCGCGACAGTCGAAGGCCAAGTAAATCGAGTTTCGATGAACGCTACTTGTCAATTAAACGTTTCAATAAAAAGAAAGACATTTATTAACTAATTTTAAATTTAAATGAGAATTTTGTATCTAATTGATTTTAATCAATAGTACAAAAAAGAATCTTCAGATTATTTTATATAAAAATAAGTATGCTGAATCGATGAAATCATTTTCATAGCCTTTCTATCTTCGTATTTTTCTGTATGATATATTAATTCCATATATAAATCAAAAACATCAATTTATTCGAGTGTGAGTTTTTTATGTGTTTTGTAGATCATTGTAACTACCCATATAAAAAAACGACAAAAAATATGATTAAAACCGATTAAACCGTAACAGATAATCGATGATAATCAGATTTATCACGTTTTTTTTTATATGGATGAGTGCCATTAACTTATGTGTTGATATGGTAGACCTCTATGTTGGTGTCATTCATAAATGAAACTCGCTTTTAATTCAAAAAAATTAAGATATTGTAGGTATTAATATTTAGTTTATTATTATAATCATTTTGTTTGTGACTTATACTCTCATTCGAGATGTCGCCACTGTTACTTCATTTGACTTTGATTGGCAATTCTAGTCACGCTTCGTTTCATAAGATAATGTACTCGTAATGAAGTGCACAATTATTTTATTTCAATCAATCTCTCATAGATAGATGTAACCTTGCATCGTTCACAAACAATTTTATACATAGCAGATATCTCTTATCCGGTATGGGTATTAAAGAATTTTTTCAACGTGATAATGCAAAACAAACTAATATTGATGACAATACACTTATTGCATTGGGCTATAAACCAGAACTTACAAGAGAATTTCATTATCTGAGTGCTTTTGGACAAGCATGGGGATCACAAGGACTAGCTCCATCGATCGCTGGCTCGTTAATCTTTGCTCTTGGTTCTGGAGGTTCTGTAGCTTCAGTATGGACATGGATTGTTGGTTGTTTCTTCTTAATTCCAGTTGCTTTATCTCTCGGAGAATTAGGAAGTAGTATGCCTACTTCTGGTGGTGTTTACTATTGGGTAGCAAAATTAACACCAATTACATATCGCCCATTACTTTGTTGGTTTACTGCATATATGATAACATTAGGATATATAACATGTTACGCTAGTACAGTTTATGCTACAACAACAATGTTTCTAGCAACGATTAGTATGGCTACCGGTGGAAATTATATTCCAAATAAATATCATGATTATGGTGTTTATGTTGCATTTTGTATAATAACATGTGCACTGATATGTTTCTCATCAAGAATTCTATCTATGTTAAATAATTTTTATGTTTTTTATCAAGGATCTTTATGTCTTGCATTAATTCTATGCGTAGTTATATCTACACCAAGTTCATACAGAAACTCTGCTTCGTTTGTTTTTATCAATTTTGAAAATACAGGTCATTGGACAAACAATGGTTGGGCATGGTGTCTTGGACTTTTAACACCAGTTTGGGTCGTCTCAGGTTTTGAATCGAGTTCTTCATTAGCTGAAGAAGCTTCGAATGCTAATAAAGTAGTACCATTTGCAATGATATCTTCATTATTAATTTCTTTCTTCGTTGGTACAGGAATTATTATCGCATTAATGTTTACTATGGGTACAGATATTTTTGCTTTACTTGGTAGTCAATTTGGACAACCGGTAGGACAAATGCTTTATAATAGTCTTGGTAGAAACGGTGCAACTACACTTTTCTTCTTCTTATTTCTTGGTTTCGTTTTTAATTGTGCAAATCTTGCATTTGCCGCTACTCGCAATATGTTCGCATTTTCTCGAGATGGTGGCTTTCCATTCAGTACATTTCTTCGAGTATTAAACGTACAGAAAACACCTATTCGTTGTATTTGGACATGTTGTTTCATTTCTATAATAATTGGATTATTAATGTTGGCAAATATTACTGCGATTACATCCGTATTCAATACTTCAATTATTGCCATGTACTTCGCTTATATGACACCGATTATATCAAGAATTATTTGGAAGGATATAACTCCTGGTGTTTTCTATTTGGGAAGATTTAGTTTTATCAATTCTATTGCTGCAGTTCTATGGATGATTTTTATTGTTATATTACTTTTCTTTCCATCATATCAAACACCCAATGCAGAACAAATGAACTATGCCATTGCTGTAGTTGGTTTCGTATTTATTTTTTGTTTATTATACTATTACCTTCAAAAAATATGGTGGCAAGACATTCTTCTATGGACCTGTTCGAACTATTGACTCAAATGAAACAGTTCCTATGGAAACAATTATCACAAGACATTAATGTAATTGATAATTGTCTATCAATTGTATAGAACTACTTTCTCTTCGTTCGTCTTTTTTCATATGTATATATCTATGAAATAAATAGAATTAGCTTTTATTTTATTTAAGATTCTAAAAAGAAAAAAATAGAAAAAAGATAAGTTGAATATGGATAAACTGAAAACTATTTTATCAGCCTTTGCATATGTTCAAGAAAATAGACAAACTATTAGCTCTAGCACTTGTTACAGCCAGATCCGGTTTGTTATCCTTATTGAAATCAAATACTACCACAGAAGTTGGATTTTTCGGTGTCGTATACGTGATTTGAGTTTGAAAATCTGCATTTCCATACCCAAGTAACACACTGATACTATCACTATTACTATTAACCACTACTAAATCTATGATTCCATCATTATTAACATCATTTGCTGATACGAAGCTTGGACCTTTTCCAACTGCATAATTTGTTGCATTGCTAAAAGTTGCATTGCCATTATTGAGTAGTACACTGACATTATTCGAACCAGAGTTAACAACTACCAAATCAATATTTTTATCATTATTAAAATCGCCGGATATTAAAAAAGTTGGTGTTCTACCGACTGTATAGTCATTTGAATATATAAAATTTCCACTCCCATTATTAAATAATATACTAACTGTATTGTTTTTTTTATTTGTCACGATTAAATCTGGTTTTCCATCATTATTTAGATCACCTGCTGTAACACATGTCGGAGATCCGGTAAAATTATATGTGTATTGAATTTCAAAACTTCCATTTTTCTTACCAAATAATACATTGACAGTGGCATCTTGAATATTTGATACTGCCAGATCAAGTATCTTATCAGAATTGAAATCTGATGCAACGACGCATGAGGGTAATTGGCCAACTGTATAATTGACTGGAGTATTAAACGATCCATTTCCATAACCAAAGAGTACATCGAGTGTATTGTTACCTTGACTGATTACTATCAGATCTTGTTTAGTATCATTATTAAAATCGGATGATATGACTTGATATGGAAAGCCACCAACAGTATTGCTTAGTGGAATTAGAAAACTTGCATTGCCACTACCAAGTAACACAATGATATAATTATTTTCTTCAGCAATCAATGCAAGATCTTGATTATGATCATCATTGAAATCATATGATACTAGCCACAAGGCAGATTCAGTATTTATAGCCTGAGCATCATAGGAAAAACTACCATCACCAGCACCTAGTACCACACTGGTACTATAGTCATCATTGCTTATTATTGCCAAATCTGTTTTGTTATCATTGTTGAAATCAGTTGCAACAATGTATAGTGGTTGATAACCAAGATAATACGGGATACTTGATGGAAAGCTTCCATTCCCAGACCCAAGTAGTACATTAACAGCGTATTCATAAGTGTCTATTATTGCTAAATCTACGTTATTGTCATTGTTGAAATCAGCTGCTATCAAAAAACTTAAGTAAATACCAATTGAATCAAGAGTCGATGTTGTAAAACTTCCATCGCCATTGTTTATGAGTATAGTGATAGTGCCGTCATTATTATTACCCGTCACTAAATCCGGGTTTTTGTCATTATTTAAATCAGTTAATACCATAGAAATTGGATAGTAACCAGTAAAATAAAAATCTGAATTATTAAATGATCCATTTCCTAAGCCATAAAACAAATCAACGTAGGGATCCAAACTATATGACATTGCTAAATCCATTATTTTATCACCATTGAAATCGCCAGAAACTATTGCGGATGGGGGATCATAAGTTGAAAAATAGGTACTATTTGGAAATAATCCATTCCCATTGTTAAAAAGGACACTAACAGTAATATCACCTTGATTCGATACTGCTAAATCCAGCTGACCATCATTATTAAAATCAGCAGAAATTACAAGATTTGGACCTACACCAACATTATAATCGACTGAATCCAGAAACAATCCATTGCCCAAACCAAATAGAACACCGACTGTATCGTCATTTGTATTAGTCACAACCAAATCTATTTTCTTATCATTATTTAAATCAACTGATATCATACTAGATGGTTTATTACCAGTAGCAGATTGCGTACTTCGAAAAATTTGCTCCTTATCACCTAATAGTAAAGCCACAGTATTATCTTTTGAGTTGACTATTGCTATATCGAGATATGTATCATTATCAAAATAGCCCACTACCGATGAAGATGGATAACGTCCAGTATTGATAGGATCAGATGGTTGAAATGGATTCTCGCATACATATTCTAAAACAAAACAATATTATCTTTAAATAGAAAAAGAATATTAAAATCTTCATACTTGTTGTTTTTGATTTTGTTCCCATAATAACACCAATAATAACACCTGCAATAAATAGAATAAGCAGTAAACAAATTGGAATCATAAATCTTTTCTTTCGATAAAATGGACGTCTTATAAATAAAAAAAAAAGAAATAATTTCATCAAATAAAATAATTAGATAAGACTCACGGAATTTTAGGATAAATATGTGCGCCTAAATATTAAAAAAAATATTAATATATATTATATAACAAATGATTGAAATACCTTCAAATGGTGGTTCAAGTGTCATCATTTCTGGTTCTACTTGTTTCAAATGAATAATATATAGATTAGCTGCTGGACTAAGTTGTGATTGAACTATCATATGAGTACCTGACATAAGAACAATTTCATCTTCAGTAACGAAATGTGAATGAGATTTTATTGTTCGACCATTGATAGCTTCAACAGAAAAAAGTGATCGATCACCTTCTTGTCCCAAATACATATTATTTTCAAGTACAGTCATTTCAGTAGTACATGATGAAAATGCCCACCATGTCATAGCACTACCAGGTGGAAATTCTGCACTTAAATTCATAGTTACTCCACGCCAAACAGTTAATGGTGGAACACATGGTAATTTAACAAGAGCAGTTAAGAACAATTTGAGATACCTGTGAAAAGGTAGAAGTGCTTGACGATCATTATTTTTCAGATTATAATTGAGTGTTGAATAGAGACTTCGATGAGGTTTATCCCATTCAATTGTATAAAGCCGAATTGCAGCACTTTCATCAATTGATAATCCATCAGGTGGTTGTTCTGGAGTTTCCTTTAATGCTAAGTCAACATAGAATGATAAATTATGAAAGATATCAGCTAATGGAGCACATGCTTGTGCAAGTGGTAATAAAGGTTCTTCAGAATATCCTAGAATAGGACTTATTTCTGTACCATCACTTTTAGTGATATCTTTATCAACTTTTTTTGTACTTCGTCTATCTGGTTGATCAGATTTATTTCTGTTAACAGTAGAATCTTTTTCTGATCTTCCTGTTTGTCTTTCACCACGTGATACTTCTGGATTGAGATTTTCATCTGTTCCATCTAACGGATGTGTTACATTCTCTCTGGTATTGCCTCTTGGATTTCGTGCCTGCTGACGTTCGTTCTTTACAGTATCATCCAAGACAATATCTGTAGATGTTGTTTGTATACCAATATTTTTAGTCCGTACGTACTCTCGATAATTTTCCGGTTCATCATCAAGTCTATTTGCAGTTAATTTAGTTTGTATGCGAACATTTCTGCTGGATTTAGGTTGACGATAATTTATTTGTTCGTCATTAAATGGAATTAATGTTTCCGTCACATTATGTATGGGAACATTTCTGTTTGATATTGTTCGTTGCTGTGAATAACTGTTCATATTTCTTTACATTTGAAATGAATGCTTTATTTTTTATTATAGATTATCAATATTCAT
>CAJNOI010000116.1:212585-263508 GCA_905250115.1 Adineta steineri
TGTCGTCTCGTTCAACAGCAGTCAGAATAAAGATAGGATTTAGATGAAAAAGCCATTCTTCTTCATCCGGATTATTACTTTGCGACTGGATGTTAGCAAACGGTGAAAGCACAAGTATGGTCGGATCTGCTTCGATCTCAATCAGTACAGGTTCTAGCAAAGATGTATCAGATTGCTGACCTAGCGTTTGTACAAACATGAGTGCCACGGTTCGATCGGTACTTGTCGAAAGAAACGATCTAATAGTTAAATGCTCACCGACTCGTTTAGCTAGAAAAGTGACTTCACCGCGATGCATCATCTGACCACGATAAAGGTAAACGAGCTCCTTTAAACCCGAGCTACTATGCAATTTTGTTAGCGCTTGCCGTATGTCATTAATAAAAAAACTGAAAAGACTGATGAGACGCCTGTCGAATGTACGCAAAGCTTTGTTTAACAAGTTATAGATAAAACAGTTTTTTGTATACCATCGCAGTGCGCGCGACGGCTCGTAATCGCGTTCAAGTTCATCAAGAACTTTCAGATAATATGTATCACCCGCATAATAATCTCGGCATGTAGAGATAAGTTCTTGTATGTTGGATTTCGCGCTTTCACAACATAAATCGTATATTTCGAGGCCACAGAATTGTTCTGCTGTGGGATTTGTCGAGCTCTTGCCGCCTAATCGATTTTTGTTTATCATCCGCAGATTGACATCTGTCGTTTCTTCAAGTAGATCTGTCAAACTGTAGTCTTCGGCAATTCTAGTAGCGAGTTTATCTACTTCGACATAATTTATTTTTGTACTTCCATGACTCTCGTCACTATCATTCTCCAAAAAATTTGATTCGACCTCCGACGATAAAAGGTAAATGGCAAACACTTGTGGAGAATTATGCACTCGTTTGATCATCTCATGTGTCAAGCACGGTGTATGCGAGCTAGCGATGACGACTATAATGTTATCAGTGCCCGTGTCTTCATGACGACTGTTGATAAACCATTCACATTCGTCAATCGTTTTATAGATATTTACTCTGCTAATCCGTCGACGTATTTGACTGATGAATGTGAGAAAAGGTTCGCTGTTGTTACATGGTTTTTCGACTAGTACCACCAGTCGAAAAATTTCGAAGCAGTTCGGTACTTTGACGTTGTTTTTCCAGCTGCGTAGAGGAGAAAGAGGCTGTGCTTGCATTACCGCAGCTAGGATTACACGTGGTAGAGCATAACGAGAAACCATTTCGTTGTTAGCACTCATTTTTTTTTCAAATTAATGCTTCTGAAATTTTTCTGTTTTTATTTGACGCTATCGACACAGCCGACGTGAAAAAAAGAGGTGCACGTCGTTTTTTCTTTTCTGTTTAATCAGAAAAAAATCAAGAGTGGTTTGTTATTATATATTAAAATCTTTCTATTCTTGCAAAAGTGAGTGTAAGAAAGACAACATTCAGAAGCTTGAAAAATTGCAGAGTAATATATTCTTACTGAATTCGTGTTTTAACGATGAAATTATTTTTAAAAACATTTCCTGTCTTCTAAAGAGAGAGTTTGGGTGTAGGTATGAGATGAATGTTTTTGTTTAATGAACATCCCAACGTCTCATCCATACCCACATCCACACCCTCACGCTAATTTACGGCGTGCACTAGTGGATATACGTGTGCCTGTGTCAGAGCCATAGCAAGCGGCACACATCTCACTAACTGCGAAGACTGAGGAGGAGAAGAAGAAAATAAGTCTCTTACTTACGTGTCGTTTTTTATTACATGCATAAAGTGATTGGAAGAAGTCATTTTGTACTTAATGGGTTTTCTTTTCAATCTTGTAAAACAAACTTGAAATTTGAGCAAATGCAAGCACAGAAAGGTTAAGATTTAATCTTTTTATTTCTTCCTCTGTCACACACAATCTCTATAAATTATGTGTACTCTGTCAATATATAATCAAAATCTCATTAAAGTAAAAAAGAATAATTCATAGCGCCTCTTCTGCTGATGCAGCGACAGAACAAACAAGATTACTCATCTGGCTCTTATTCGGTTAGCAAAAAGAGAAGTTCTTATCATAAGACAGAACAAAGCGTCGAGAAAGACTACAAATGCATGCGAGTATCGGTGAGTTTGTAAGATAACTCTAATCTACTTATGAAAATCGTTTTGATCCTTGCTCAAGGATTTCTGGGTGCCAGCAGACAAATCGTCCTAATATCATGTTAGATATGTACAATATTGTCGATGTTGGATGGCACCCTTGCGGATGTGATTGTGGGTGCAAATCGATTGAAAACAAATCGATCTATATATCTAAGATATAAATAAACTGCTGATCTCAACTCTTGCTTTTCAGCAATCGATTATTTTGTCGAAATTAATTGAAAATGATTTTCTTATTAAATTAATAAACAAATGCAGGATTTAACGTTGCCGATGAGTTTTATGCTATTTATTGAAATAAAGCAACACTCATCAGGACTCTATATAACAATTTTTAAAGCAAAAAAAATCTAAAAATAATAAATGAACTGAATAAAATAAACAAAAAAGGTAAATGAGGTAAACTGAAAAAGAAAAGAATAAACAAAGAGCAAGTCTTCCTAAAGAAATGATACGACATCTTGAGGGTGGGTGTGTGTGAGGGTGTGGATGTGAGTGGGTGTAAGGATGTAGGTTTGTAATGGTTAAGATACTTATACCACACCCCACATCCACACGCACACCCTCAAGATTTTTATTTTTATTATCGAAACAAAACGATCAGTCCAAGTCACTTGGAATTACCGTTGCATCAGTCATATAATAGAAATATCAGATTGTTCAGTCACCATCTTGAAATTAGAATAATATTTTGTTTTTATAATTAACTGTAATGTCTAAGTAGTTTGTTATTTTAAAAGGGCAAAAAATTATTTTTCATTACAAATAATTCAACTCAAATACAAGATGATTATGTGAAACGTTTTAATCAAATATGCATTAAACTCAACTTTTAAGTCTGGATAAGATGTGTTTTAGTCTATTTTTAATGTCTCTGTTCACATAATACTTACATTGCAAATAAACATCAAGGTGAAGACGGCGTGAATTGATTTACATACACTAATTTAATATCTCATTTGAATTCACAGTAGCAAGTCCTTCACTTTGCTAATGTTTTCCTAATAACGTCATACTCATGTTCGTCTAAACTTAAAGTTAAGATATAAGAAAAGATCCTTTTGTTCTTGTCTTCTTCATTCTTCATAAGAAGAACAAAAAACCGAGAGTGCGTATGATTCAAACGGAAGAATAACATTCAGTTATTGTCCTATTCGAAACTAAATAAACAATTTTGAAAAAGTAAAATTTAGATGGACAAAGCTTTAAATGAAATAGATAGTTATCCATTTTCTTCCCCTCTGTTACACCAGTAATACATGTGTGACTGTGTGAAAAATTTGAATATAATATCGACATTCACATCTATATTCACACTCGTCAAGATTTTTGTTATTATCTTTTTTAAGCAGAGAAGCAACTCTATGAAGATAAATAATATCATCGTCAATAGAAGCAAAACAAATACTTCTTACCAACTTGGATATGTAACTTTGTGTATCATTCTTTTACAAAGTAAGATAAAAGAATTTATTTCACTTCATTTATAAAAGGTGAACTATGTATGCTATGCATACCTTTATTCATTCTGACGAAAGAAACTATTACTAACGTAAACGTCCAAATAGACAGAATAGCAATTGATTCATAAATAACCAAAGACAGTAAGTATTACTCAACCTATCTTATTTTACAGCTTTTTTTTCCTTTTCGAGATCAATGTGTGTGAGGTAGAGTTTTAATGGATATCATTGTACGAACTATTGCCCATTTTAACTACAAAAATTTTCATAAACTTAAAGTTTAATGAGATTCGCAGGCTAGTGTCATGACTTTTCAATGATTCTAAATGCCACATATATGTTCATTTCTGCAACGTGTTTTGTTCCTGTAGGAATTTGAAAAAGAGAAAACATCAAGTCGATGAGTTTCGTTATTAGTGTAGGGTGTGGGTGTGAGTTTGACTGAAGTTAACGGAAGACGGATACTCACGCCCACACTCACACCATTAAAGATTAGACTTGTACAATTTTATTTTTAAGATAAATGATAAAACAAATATTTTTAAGATCGATGAAAATAAAATCTAGTTTAATAGAATAATTGACTTTTGTTTCAATAAAACATTATAGATCTTATTAAATTAATGATGATTATTATCTGTTTCTATGTTTCTTTTATAAATGAATATCATTTCGTATTTTATAAAAGAAACTTTGTGATTCGTATTTAAAAGATAAAATATGAACAAATTCTCTCTCTTTATATCTCTATTGGAAAAATTTAAAATCATAAAATTATATTTTCATTCGTTCTATTTTAAATTATTTCAAAAACTTAAACAATAGTCCTCATAATCTAAAGGAGTATTATTTAGATATTTTTCTATTATTCTCAAATGAAATCATTGTATTTTCTTTTCATTAAGATTCTTATCAATCAAATCATTCTACAATTAGTACAGCGACTATATCAAAGAATCCAACAACAATAGATAAAATGTTAACTCGATCTCAATTAAAACGAGGTATGTTTCATCAAATAACAATAATAGTAATTTTGTCTAAAAAACAGTTTCATCGACTTTCAGATTGAGGGTGGGTCAGGGTAGCTATGACATTAGTAGTTGTTATATTAGTGTACCGATATCCACATTCACACCCACACCCACACCCTCAAGAATCTTATTGATTGGCAGGAGCCACTCTAGTTTAAAATGGTCACAGCCTTGAAAATCCAAAGATTTTAAAAAATACCATCGCGGCAGCGGCTCGGTAGCTTTCATTGATTATCGTCGCGGCGCGGCAGCGGCAGATTCACAACCGCGATGGACATCTCTACCACCCACACCCACGTCCTTTTCTCAGAAATTTTTCAACTAAAAAATTAGATTTTTTTAAGTAGTTGAATAAAATAAAGTTAAGTTTAACTTTTTAGTTTAGAATTTTTGAAACAAAAAAATTATTTAATTTATTAATAGAAAAAGAAGTTTTTAATCAATTTTATTTAAATCATTCAAATAAAAAATCTGAACAGATGAAGAAATTATTTGAAATTAATTTTGTTTATTAAAAATTAAATTTAACAAAAATTAAATCAAACACAAGTTTTTTCTTCTTATTTTTACGCTTTTTTGATTTAAAAATAATGAGAAAGATATTTTGGATAAAAAGAAAATGTTTTTTTTTAGCAGAAATTCAAACAAAAAAAAATAAATTTCAACAGTTTGCAATTACTGTTGCTGGAGGAAATGGAAAAGGACAAGAATTAAATCAACTCTCTGGTCCTCACGGGATGTTTATTGATAATGATAAATCAATTTATATTGCTGATTCTTCGAATAATCGTATTGTTAAATGGAAATTGAAATCAAGTACTGGTCAAATCATTGTAGATGAGAGTGGAAGTCAAAATAATCAATTCTATTCTCCAGTAGATATAATTTTTGATAAAAAAAATAGTTCTTTTATTATTTCGAAATGGGGAAATAGACAAGTAATTCGATATTTTAATCAAAATCAAACAAATCAACAAACTATTATTTCAAATATTTATTGTTTTGGTCTAACAATCGACAAAAATGGATTTATTTATGTTTCTGATTGGGAGAATCATGAAGTACGACGATGGAAAAAAGGAGATGAAAAAGGTGAATTAGTTGCAGGTGGTAATGGTAAAGGAAACCAACTTAATCAACTCAATAATCCTCTTTTTATCTTTATTGAATCAGAATATTCTCTTTATATATCAGATTATGAGAATCATCGTGTAATGAAATGGAAAAAAGATGCAAAAGAAGGAATTATTGTTGCTGGTGGAAATGATCAAGGAAATAGTCTCAAACAATTGTCTCATCCTCGAGGAGTGGTTGTTGATCATTTGGGTCAAATCTACGTGGCAGATTGTTGGAATAATCGAGTAATGCGTTGGTGTGAAGGAGATGAAGAAGGTGAAATTGTTGTTGGTGGAAATAATTGTGGAAGTCAATCAAATGAATTGTATTATCCCACAGGTTTATCATTTGATAATGAAGAAAACCTTTATGTTGCTGATTCTAATAATCATCGAGTCCAAAAATATGAAAAAATTTGAAATAAAAAATCTTTTTAATTTAATTTGATAAAATTTCGATTTTTATTTCTGAAAAATCTTAAAGGAAATAAATAAGAATAAATAAACTTGTTTTTCATTCTTAGAAAAAAAGTAAGTAAATATTTGTTAATTTTATTTTTAAAACAAAAAACGAAAATGAATAAAATTAGAAGAATTTCAAAGAACATTCAATTACAAAAAAATTTATTTTTACAGAAAGATCAAATAAAATATTTTTCATATGGAGAAAAAGATTTAAATTAATAAACAAAACTTATGAAGAGAAATTTTATTAGATTTATTTTTGTAATTTCATGATTTATTGAGCGAAAGGGAAGAGAGAAGAAAAAAGATAAATGAATAAGAATGAAATCTGTCTAAGGGTGGGTGTGGGTATGAATATAATATTCATCACACACCTGCACTTACCTCTTCTCACTTATCTACATAGACACCCTAAAAAAACAGAAAGTACCTATCTAATAGAAGAACTTATGTTGATCGTATTAAAAATCTACATAGATGAGAGGATATAGACATAATTAACAAAACACTTAATAAAAATCACTACGCTTTTGCACAAAGAAATACAATTCAATGAATAAAACAGTTATTCAAATCATCTTTGAAAAAATCAAAAATGTCATAAGATAATATTGTTAATAGTTTTCAACTAAAGGCATATTCTGCACATCCATGAATTGTTAAAACTACATTGGCTTCACCATTATTACCTAATAAAGTTATTCAATCAGTTGTCAACACAATTATTGATCGATCTAATTTGGCTTCGTGCTATTTCTTCAGTATCGTTTGCTAATGATAACAATGCTATAGCAATTTCTTGGCATGTTTGATCTGTGTTAATCATTTCGAGACAACGATATTGCGCAAATACTAGACATCAAAATACCTGATAGATGCTTCTAAAGATGTAATTTATATTTGATTACTTTTTCGATAAATCACCATATTGTTCTACATATTGTCGAATGATAATAGGACGTCGTTCGTTTCAACTCCAAAAATATCCTGAACAATATAAAGGACAAATCTCATACAAATGAAATGTATAATTATATTTATAACAAAAATATACTTTCAGAAACATTTTATCATCTGAAAAATAAATAATCGAATGAAATATAAACGTATCGAGTTATATCGTTTACGATAAAAGTGCTCAATACCAAAAACTTTACTATAAACTTAGGAAAAAAAATAAAATAATAAAATTTTCTTTCTCTTCGATTACCTTTTGACAAGTGCGTAAAAGTTTCTGAACAAGAACTGCGTTCGAATCGTGAAATACCTGCTCAATTGGTAATTTCAGATGCATACAAAAACTATCCTATCTTGTAAAGCAAAGTTTTTTTAGGCATGTAACGAAATTTTCATATTTAAAGATCGAATTGGCTGAGGTACACAATTCAGATCAGCAGTACCTAAAATATCTTTTGACGGCCAGTAGAAATATTCGGTTCTTTTTCTTTCAGCTGATTTCACGATGTCTTTTCAGTAGTGCATGATAGAGGATAGTTGTGTATGTATGTTGATTTCAGTTTTATCCACATCCGCTCACCCCACCCTCACTTAAAATGCATCCAGCCTAAACCGTTTTGATCTGATGGGTTTAGGTTTAGATTTGACTGTGTGTAAGACGTCAAAACTTTCGATGTTTAACCCAAACTGAGTGATCAAAACTCAAGCTTCAGCAGTATGGGTTTGGTGCATGTTTATCGACGCCCACCCTGCACCCTAGTCTCTGTTACGAACGACTAGTTAGTCTAGTCTGGTTAAGTTGTTCACCAATGTCATATATTATGATAAAGCAACTTACACACAAACGAAAATCTCAATGCTTACTGAATGCATATAAGTAATAGAATTCATAGATTGTATGACATGCAAAATTGAAAATTGAAACCCTAGTAATAATAAAACAAAAAATAATCAGAAGGTACCTTGGTTTTTTTTCTTGATTACGTATAAGTGCACTTAATAAAAACATTTTTCAGTTGAATACGCAGCCTCTTCTGTTCGAATAGTTGTTTAAATGATACGCAGCTTATTATTCGTAGTATTCTATAACTTGATTTACGCAGTGGTTAGCGTTCATTTTCAGGGCGGTACTATCACTTGGCGTCTATTAAATGCATCCGCTACGGGATCACCAGTGGCTATTGTCATCACACAAACGTATTTATGGACATTAGGGAATGTGCTGTGCACAGATGCTATGATTGCCAACAACCAATCAGTTATATTCAATTCAACTTTTAATAGACTGAACAGTGCATACCTGAATTGTATAAGTAATTGTACCAATGGCTCTGTTAGCTATATAGCTCCACCGATTAAACCTTACTGTACAAACATTTTAACCTCAACCGGAACTGTCACGGGACAACGTTCAGACATAATCAATTTGACATCAGGCGTAGATTTTAGTGTAGGCTTTCAGGATTCTGCTTGGCGTCCGTTAAGGTACATTAACAGTCCTTCGTGATCTCTCTCCTTACACATCATTCTCACACCGAGAACAGATAATGGCCTCTTTAACAATGCACCAGTAGTCACTCCAATGGCTCCGGTGATGATTCCTGTCAATCAGTCAACAGCTATCAATATAGAAGTGAGAGATACTGACGGGGATACCATTCGTTGTCGATGGGCGATGAATTCGAGTACAGTTAATGAATGTGGAGAAGCGTGTGCACCTGTTTCATTAGCAAAAAACACCACTATCTATCCCAATTGTACTATTATAATTACAGGTGAAAGTATCGATGATTGGTATGCTGTCACTGTTATAGTAAGAACCTTTGCATCTATGAAAAGAACACTGTTATCTCTTTTTTTCTTTGATTAAGGTCGAAGATTTTATAGATTCATTTAGCAACACTCCACTCAGCTCAGTGCCCATTCAATTTCTTGTACATGTAGTCGTCCCATCTACCAATCTATCCCAGACTACACCGTCAGAAACAATCAATTGGCCTATTTTTGGAACGGTCACCAGCTTAGCTCTACTAACTATACTTGCATTATCATGCTGTGTATGCTGCTATTATTTCTAGTCTGTTTCAGTTGCTAACTTACATCAAATTGTTTCATTTTTCTTGTAGTCCATGTGGTATTCTTCCTCGTCGAATCAACAGCAAACAAAGATGCATCGAATTGTATCACATTGAACGATGTATCGACGAGAACTGTCGATGGACTAATGTGTCAAGATCATCGACAGATATTATTTTCAGACCACTTAGAGATGACTTTGTTTACAATGTTTTGAACGCGAGCTCGAATAGTTCTGATAGCATCCCCACACTGTCGAATGCCATAATCAAGAATGACAAGCATGTAAGTAGGATAATCATTTTTCATTGCCTGCTAATCATCGTACTCAATTAAAATTGAGCATTTTCATGCAGATTTCAACGATCGAAGCGATGAACAGAATGTATGAAGTATCAAATCAAAGAACAGAAAATAATTTCCGTGTTGATCAGTGCAGTAGCTATGAATGTGGAGATGTACCACAAATAGTGTTGGCAAGAAAGAAGATGACACAAAGGTTCAAAAAAGAAGTACAGCAGAACCAGGTGAATGATATCACTTATGAAAAAGTTATCAAGCGAAAAGTCAATGGGACTGTTTGTGGCATTCGAGTTAATAGTGCATTTTCAGAGTTAAGATCAGCTCAATCATCTCGTCATTCGAATCTCAACAAAGTCAAAGAACGTGTCATGCATTTTAAACGTATGCAGCAAGAGAAGAAAAGAAAAAGTTCAAGAATTATTCCTGTCTACATTGACTATATAGTCGGCTAGGAATAGAACAAGGACGAAAATTAGTTGAACTAAAATCTTATTATCGATGAGATACAGAGAAAGAAAAGAGTCCAATAAATAAAGAGCGTTTAAATGATTGTGTACTTTCGTCTTTTATGAAAAGCATTTTATATTTATTTTCATTGTTAAAGAGTGTGGGTGAGTGTTCTTCTCTAATCATAAAACAAACAACATTCATCAATTTGCAGATACATCTGTGTAAATAGATAGGCCAACCATCTTGAGGGTGTGGGTGTAGATCAAGACCACCTCCACCCACACCCTCACCTTTCGATTTTTGTTCTTGTTCAATCATTTCTTTATATGAACCATAAACTCGATTTTCTGAGAATCCTAATTGTTTACCCATTTCATGAGACATTTCAGGATTAGAACTAAAAGTAGCACATACTAACTGAATTTCACCATCAAGACACACTGCTGTACGATGTACAACACCTGGACCACTACCGATCATACCATTCGTAATTTACTTGTAGAAGTTGTTGATGATGTTATATGAAATATGTAATAAATTAGTATAATGATCTTTGCTTCACAAAACTGCTAAATAACAATGATAACTGACTTTCTATTTTATTTCGTAAAACATTTGTGTCATTTCTCAAAATTGAGAGAAGGTGAAAATAAATAGAATCAATTCTTATCTATTTTTCTTTTTGACAATTATATAGTTCAAAATAAACATATGACTGAAGAAAACAAGGAATATTGTTTTTGACAAGTCATATGAGCAATAATTGAATATTCAATTCTTGTTTGATTTCCAATAAAATATTTATTTTTTTCTCCGAAGAAATTTAATTATATTATTAATTGAATATTCGCACCTTGAACATGAACTCAAAAATCTGTACTAGATGTTTAAAAAGACTAAAAAATAAAAATCAGCTGATCAAATATAAATAATTTTTCCGAAAAAATTTGATTAACTATATGCCCGAGAATTGAAGTCAATATTTATTATTGAATAAAAAATAAGTATGCCAAAAAATTTTCTTTTCATTTCATTCTTTCTCTTAATCAAAGTTGATAACAAATCACAAGTGAAATTTGTCAAGAAGATGTCATTAGTCAATAGTTTCAAACTATTACTAATGATAGTACTTTTGTTTCATCAAACTACAAGTCTATCATTTAATCGACCAAAGTTTTGTCCATTAGCAACATGGAATTCAACTGCCCAAACTTTTGCAGATTCGAGTACAGTTGGTAAAGATCCTAGTAGTGTTTTTGTTGACACCGACAACACTGTTTACGTTGGAGAACCACAGCACGATTGTGTTCAGGTATGGCCTCAAGGAAATAGCAATTCAACAAGAACTATTTCAAATGGTTTAAAAGATCCACAAGCTATTTTTGTTACTAGCAATGGTGATATTTATATTGATAATGGCAGCAATAATCATCGAGTAGATAAATGGACATTGAATGCAACTACAAGTACAACCGCATTGACTGTTACCGACACATGTTACGGTCTTTTTGTCGATAAAAACAATTTTCTGTTTTGTTCCAATGGGCCTGCTCTTCATCAAGTTATAAAAAAATCATTGAATTATAATGCCACGAACTCAACCCTCGTTGCTGGAATTGGTACTCCTGGAACAACGGCGTATGCGCTTGATCAGCCTCGTGGAATATTTGTTGATGATAACATTAATTTGTATGTAGCAGACCGTCAAAATAATAGAATTCAATTATTTAAAAATGGTCAAAAAAATGCAACAACAGTAGCTGGAACTGGAGCTTTAGCACCTGGAAACATCACTCTCAATCATCCAACGGGAGTTTTGCTCGATGGTGATGGATATCTATTTATTGTAGATTCCGACAATGCTCGTATTATTGCTTCTGGACCACTAGGTTTTCGATGTATAATTGCATGTAGTAATTCAGGTGGCCCATTATCAACACAATTGCATCATCCGTATAGTATGAGTTTTGATCGCTATGGAAATATATTTATTGCTGATCAAGATAACAGACGAATTCAAAAATTTCTTTTGTCAAATAATTCATGCTGTAATTTTTTTTTGAAGAAAAATTAAACTAAAGTTAATACTTATTACTTTAGATGAAGCAACTACACATCAGACCCAATTAACTACAGATTCAATCAATATAACAACGAATAATGTAACAACAACTTCTTTAAAACCTACAACATCAAATATGGTCATTTCAAATCAAAGTAATAGTTTTATGATACTAAAAATCATATACATGTCTCTTTCTCTTTCTCCATGAAGGTTGTTTTCCACCTGGAATTATATTAATTCCTAGTACATCATCGTTAACCTCTCCAATGCAATTTCAACGATAACAAGATTTTTATATTAATTCAAATATTTATCTTAATTGTAATACTTCACTTGCAATGATAACAAAATGGACAATTAATAATTGTACTTCAATTTGTTCACAACAAATTGTAGTTGATCAAACAATCAGTACAACATACAGTGAGATTTTTATTCCAGCTCGAACTCTTTCTTATGGTCTTTATGAATTGAAATTAACTGTAACAATGGTAGCAGCACCTCGTATGATATCATCAGCTTCGGCTTATATAGAAATTACACAAACAGGTATTACACCAAATCTTGTTCAGTTAGGAACATTATATGTAACACATGGATATCAAGAAGATTTAATACTTAATCCAGGACAATATTCGATTGATCCAGATGAAAATTCATTTAATGGAACCGTAAGTTAAAATTAATGTATTTATTTTTGCTTTTATTATTCGAATAGGATTGGACATATGAATATTATTGTCGAATTTATAGTTCATATAATTTTCCAAATATTCAAGGAGTATTAATACCAATCGATGATTCAAGAATAGATTTACAGAATCCATCATGTTTAAAAAATAGTACATTATTGCAATATCGTGGAAGTAATAGTTCATTAAAATCATCGATAAAAATTCTACCAGCTGCACTTCCACCAAATCGTACTTATCAATTTATGGTTTATATGGTAAATCGTCGAAATTCAAGTCGTACAGCAACTGGTTATTTACTTGTTCAAGTTGAAATTATTAAATCACCGATGATTTATACTGCTTGTGTTATTTCAACATTATGTTCAGAAAATCAAGAATTTCAACTGGTCAATCCAACTACACAAGTTGCACTTTTTTCTATTTGTCCTGATAATTGTACAATAATAAAAAATATAACATGGAATGTATATCAAGGTTTTGCTAATGGATCTTCAACAACGGTTCAATGGGTAAAATTTAATCAAATGAATTTATATGAAAATAATTGGTTTTTTGGTAAAATTTCTTTTTTATTTATATTATTTCTTATATGATTTAATTCAGGTGTGAATACAAGTAATTTTACAGCGACAAATCAATTATTTCTTAATAATCCACAAATAATGTACTGGCAATTTGAAGTTATGTATTCATTTTCTTCAGATACAAGTTTAAGTGCATTGAATTTTATTATTAATCAACCACCTACAAACGGTTCTTGTTCGATTAGCCCTTTAAATGGTACAACAAGTACTTCATTTACCATTTCATGTCCCGATTGGTTTGATAAAGATGGTATTCAAGATTATTCACTATATGTTTACACAGCAGACATATCAACAAAAGTTATAATTGCATTTAGTGCTGTATCAAATTTTCAAGTTTTCTTACCTGCAGGAAATGATACTACATTATTACTTAATATTAGTATTAATATTCGTGATACATCGAATTGTATAACAGAATATTACATGTCACCGATAACTGTACGATCGGATTCAGAAGGTATTAATAAATTGATCACTACCTTTCAAAATTCAGCAAATGCATTAACAAGTAATCCACTTATTCGAATACTTTCAAGTGGAAATCAAAATGCAATAGGACAAATTATCACATCACTTTCAAACGAATTCAATAATATCAATATTAAAAATTTAGAAGATGCTATTTCGAGTAGATAATCTTTTTCTGTTTTTGTTTAATTATGTGATATGTTTCTAGATGGTATTTCTGCAACAACTATTTCAATTTCATCATTAGGAGAAAGTCAGACTTCACAAACGGTGAGTTATTTTTTCTCTATTTTAACTAAATTTATTCTATTATTTATCGTATATGATTAGACAATAGTATCAGTAAATAATTCTGCTACTATTGAATATAATTCTCAATTGAATAGTTATGCAAATGTTCGAGATTATCTAATAACATTTACAAGTAATCTTCTAATTACCACATCAGATAGTATTAAGCTGCAAGCATCATCATTAGCTCGATTTACTGAAGCAACAAATCAATTAACACAAAAAACTTCGGTAAAATCGTTACTATTCAATACTAGTTGATATGTTAATTTTTATTTTGAATGCAGATGCTTGCATCTGATAAATGCTATCAATTAGCTCAAGCTTTATATTCTATGGCAAATAAAATTCCATATGAAGATGTTCAAATTGCAGCTAATCAAATTTCACAATGTGCATCCAATGTGTTAACAGTATGAAGATTTGACTAACGATAATAAAAAATTTTCGAAATTATATCCTATAGGCTATTAATGGACCATTACAACAACGAACAAGTATACTTGATTTAGATTTTTCACGTTCGACTAATTTTCCAAGTGATTATGATACTGATCTTGAATCTGTATGGGCTCATCCAAGTAAGAAATATATACACAGAATTTTATTCAATAAGATTACTTTTATTTTTGTAAAGATTTAGTTGATGGTGGAAACGATTATTCATGGGGAGCAATTGAACAAGGTCGATATAATTATTATCAAAAACAAGCAGCAAATCAAATAACAACTCAAGTCAATCAAATAACATCATTATTAACATCTGCATTAAATATTCATTTAAATATTGGTCAAAATATAACAATGAATACATCATCTGTAATTATGTCATTAGAAACAACTTCTATTAATTCTCTTTCAAATAAACTTGTTGAACCAATGGGAGATGCAAAAATTCGTCTTCCATCAAATTTTAATATAAATATTCAAAATAATGAAACAATATCACTTCGTGTTTGTGATTCACTTTTAATTTTTTCCAGAATTCTATTTAATTTATTTTTAGTCAATCATACAACCATTGGCATCATCTGATCAATCACAAACACAATCATATACAAATCTTTCAACATCAATTTCACTTTCATTACTTGATCACAATGGTAATGAGATTTCTGTTCATACTAATCAATCAATTGAATTTATCATTCCACGTGATATTAATTTAATTTTACCATCAATGAATTTACAAAATGTGACATCACTTAATCATATATTATTTAATTTACATTATGTTAATATAACACAATCGAATATTAATATAACAGTTTCACTGCATTTTGAAATGCATCCTTTACAAATAACTCTCGCTTATTTATTAATCTATAAATTTGATAGTACACCTCAATTAAATAGTTCAATCAATCGAATTGATGGTTGGTCATTATTTTGTCCTTCAAGTAAGTTGTATGATTTCACGAACCGATCGTTTTTTAATAATTCTTTTTCTAGATTTAACCAGTGATGATCATTATAATTATTTTATTGATAATCAACGTACAGTTGGTCATCAATCAGTTATATTTGGTTTACGTGAATTAAATTCAACTGAAAAAAAGAAATTTTGTTCAAATTTAACAATTAATACTCCACCCATTTTAGATCAATCATTTAATTTTACCAAAAATTATGAACTTCGTACATATACATCCGGTTGTTATTATTTAGATAAGAATAATAATTGGCAATCAGATGGATTACTAGTTGGACCTTTAACAGATCATTATAAAACACAATGTTTTTCAACTCATTTAACAACATTTGCAGGTGGTTTTCTTGTTTTACCCGAGCCTATTAATTGGAATTATGTTTTTGCTAATGCTGGTTTTAATAAAAATAAAACTATTTATTTAACTGTCATATGTTTATCTATAATATATTTCTTATTAATTATTTATGCACGTTATAAAGATAAAAAAGATATTGAAAAATTAGGAGTAACAATTCTACCTGATAATCTAAAACAAGATCAATATTTTTATCAAATTATTGTTTTTACTGGTCATCGAAAACGTTCAGGAACAAAATCAAAAGTATAACCATTATAAATATATTTTTGTATTATTAATATACATTATAGGTACATTTTATACTTGCTGGTGATCAAGATGAAACTCAAGTTCGAATATTTGCTGATCCGAATAGAAAGATTTTTCAACGTGGCGGAATTGATTCATTTGTTATGTCTGTTGAAAAGTCATTGGGACCATTGAATTATATTCGTTTATGGCATGATAATACAGGTCCAGGTGGATCAGCATCATGGTTTCTTAAATATATTATTGTTCGTGATTTACAAACAATGGAAAAATCTTATTTTATTTGTCAAAAATGGTTAGCTGTTGAAAAAGATGATGGACTTGTAGGTTATATTTTAAGTTTTGATATAAAAATTTATTGGATATATATAGATTGAACGTCTTTTACCCATTGCTGGTGAATTACAAAAACAAGAATTTTCTTATCTTTTAGCAAAAAAAGCATATTATAGTGTATCGGAAGGTCATCTTTGGTTTTCAATCTTTAGTCGACCACCATCAGATAAATTTACACGAGTTCAACGATGTACATGTTGTTTTGTTTTCTTATTTCAATCAATGTTTCTAAATATTCTTTATTATAATCAAATATCAGAAGCAAAAGCAGCGAATAATACAACAAGTCTATCATTTGGTCCTCTTTATATTACACCTCAACAAGTTTGTCATGTTTTTTTCTTCATGTATATTTAATTGTAGAGTTTCATATTTAGATTGGTATTGGTGTAATTGTTGAAATACTTGTATTTGTTCCTAGTCTATTACTTATTCAATTTTTTCGACGTATCCGATCACGACATAATCAAAAGCAAGTTTCAGCATTACATCAAGCTATATTTAAACTCAAACAATTACCAATAACGTAAGGAATAAAATTTATTCTATTGAAAAAAAAGAAGATATTTTTATACTTAGGAAAACATCAATTGAATATGATAAAAAGAAAAAAGGTCAAATCAAATTTCCTTGGTGGTGTATTTTGTTTGCATATGGCTTCTCATTATTACTTACAGTTATATCGATATTTTTTATTATTGTTAAAGGAATTGAATTTGGTGATTTAAAAACACAAAAATGGTTAACATCATTAGTTAGTGGATTTTTTTCATCAATTTTTCTTGTTCAACCGATTAAAGTAAATGAGTATATGATTAGAAAATGTTTATTTGTATTTTTTTTTTGTGAAGATTATATCAGTGGCTGTTTTTTTTGCTTATATTATTCGAAAACCAGATAATGATAAAGAAGCAGCAGAATATATGAATGATGATGTTAATTTAGCTCATGATGAAGAATATTTTCCTGCAATTGAAGTTTGTTTTCTCCATAAAAAGAATATATTATAATAAATTAATTTTTTGTAGGATATTTCGCCTTTTAATCATCGATCAGGAAATAATACCAATCGTCTTGAAGAAGGTGAAGTAGCTTTTGCACGTGAACAACGTTTAAAACATGTACAAATGTGGGCAATTATACGAGAAATATTAAATTATGTTGGTTATCTTTGTTTACTCTATGTTATTATTTATTCAAATCAAAATCAAAATGCATTTTTACAAGTTCAACATTTACGAAACTTTTTTCTAAATACTAGAAGTACCAATGATGATTATACAAAGGTATTTTTGATTTGTAATCTAATTAAACAAGTAACGTTCATTGTCTTGACTTTGAGAATGTGGGTGTATGAATCTGGCTGTGGGTATGGGTATCGGTAATGAATCCGAATTAAACACACCCACACCCACTCCCACTCCCACCCCACTTTTATTCCATATCACCCACTTCCACTGACTCGCCCACCTTCTATCCTAGTTCACCCACCTCTACCCTATTTCCACCCACTTCTACCCTATTCCACTCATTTTCGCCCACCGCCACCCTGTTTCACCCACACCCACCCGAGTTCATTTTCAGTCACACCCAATTATTTAGAAGCAGATGTTTTTTTTGACCTTCATACAAACTATTTTATTTCATATGACCCTCTCTACAGTCGAGAGAATATAAATATATGAATTTTATAGATTTCAACAATGGGTCAATATTGGAATTGGTTAGAAAATAATTTCGTCGAAAATATTCGTGCTCAACAATGGTATAATGGTGATCCACCTCGAAATTTAAGTGGTTATTTAAATGATAAAACAAATCGATTTATTGGATGGGCAACAATGAGACAATTACGTATTAAATCTCAATCATGTCATATTCAACATATGTCTATTCAATCTGAATGTCAATATGATTATAGTTTATTAAATAATGAAAAAGGTTCGTTTCAACCCGGATGGAATTCAACTAATCAAACAAATCAAATATATAGTTCATCAATTCAACAAGCATTTATTTATCAAACAGGCGATGATTTAAAAACATATATTTCAATAGGTAAATTTGGAACCTATGGTAGTGGTGGTTATGTTTATGAATTTCGTGGTCGGTTAGTTGATTTACAAACAAATCTTTCTCAACTTTATCAATTAAGTTGGATTGATAGTCAAACACGAGCTATTTTTATTCAATTTACATTATATAATCCAAATATACAATTATTTACTTCTGCAACATTTCTTACTGAATTTTCATCAACAGGTGGTATTTATACACAATCTAGTTTTCAACCATTTTCTCTTCAATGTAATTTCTTTCTATATATTCATTCTATTGATGTTTTTTGTTTGTATACTTTTAGTATTTACATCACTCGGGCAAATAATGTGTTCAATTTTTTATATAATATTTATAATTTATATGATGTGTATACAAATTCAAGCTATTGTACGACAAAAACAAAATTATTTTCGTCATATATGGTCATTTATTGATATTGGAATAATAATATGTTCATGGACATGTGTTGGAATTTATATCGTAAGATATCAAGAATCAAATCATATTGGAGAACTTTTTCAAGAAACAAAAGGATTTAGTTATATTAATTTACAATCAACTGTTTATATTAATGATATACTTACATTATTATTATCATTTTGTTGTTTTTTTGGTACAATTAAACTTATTCGACTTGCTCGATTTCATCCGAAATTATTACTTTTTACTGAAACACTTAAATATGCTTGGAAAGAAATTATTTCATTTCTATTCATGTTTATGATTATATTTCTAGCATTTATAATATTATTTTATTTAATACTTAATTCAAAACTTTATACATGTTCGAATTTATTATATACAACACAAATGTTATTTGAAATGACATTAATGAAATTTGATGTATATCAATTACTTGATGCTGATCCAATTCTTGGTCCAATTTGTTTTAGTTCATTTATTTTTACAATTGTATTTGTTTGTATGACGATGTTTATTACAATTATAAGTGATAATTTTCGTGTTGTTCGAAATAATCTTAAATTTAATCATAATCATGATCAACAGATTGTTAGATTTATGTTTAATAAAGTTCAACGTTGGACAAGTAATAGATTTTGTTTTCTTATATGTTATTATATGATTTAATTTTAGAGATTGGTCATGACGATCAATGGAGAGAATATGAAGAACGTGATCAACAAATGCGTGATCAATATTATGATCCAATTGAATCTTTTCCAGATAAAATTGATCAATTATTAGATTCATTGAATCGAGTATTAGAATACGATTGATTTTTATTGTATATCTCATTTATTTTCTATTTATAGTTATATCTTAGTCAACAACATTCTCTAAAGTTAAAACGAGATTCTGTTAATCGTTCTCACAAGGACAAACAAGATAGCTCATCAACTCCGTTAATTAATATTTGATTTCGCTAACATATAATAAAAAAAACTTTTTTTTCATTTTACCTTATGTAAACGTTGCTTTTTGTTATGTAAAATATAATATATGTATCCGTATGTGTGCATTGAGAATCAATATGATTTTTTAAATCTACGAGTCTTTTATTACGAGGTAGATGTGGGTATGGATGTGAGTATGGGCGAGAGCGCGGGTATGGATATATGAGTGAAAAGTAAGTATTCCTTCTTTCCTTACCCACACCCGCACCCACCCTCAAGTTAAGATATAAGAAACGATCCTTTTGTTCTTGTCTTCTTCATTCTTCATAAGAAGAACAAAAAACCGAGAGTGCGTATGATTCATACGGAAGAATAACATTCAGTTATTGTCCTATTCGAAACTAAATAAACAATTTTGAAAAAGTAAAATTTAGATGGACAAAGCTTTAAATGAAATAGAGAGTTATCCGTTTTCCTTCCCTCGGTTACACCAGTGATGTATATGTGACTGTGCGAAAAGGTTGAATATAATACCCACATCTACATCTGTATTCACACTTGTCAAGATTTTTGTTGTTATCTTTTGCAAGTAGAGAAGCAACTCTATAAAGATAAATAATATCATCGTCAATAAAAGCAAAACGAATACTTCTTACCGACTTGAATATATAATCGTGGTTGTCATTATTTTACAACCAAGATAAAAGAATTGCCTCAGCTTCATATATAAAAGGTGAATTCTATGTGCTGTGCATACTTTTATTCATTCTGACAAAAGAAACTATTACTAACATACACATCCAAAACGACAAAATAGCAAGTGATTCATACATAACTAAAGTCAGTAAATATTACTTAACCAATCTTTTTTTATAGAGTTTGTTTTTCTTTTCGAGATCAATGTGTGTGACGTAGAGTTTGAATAAATATTCTTGTACAAACAGTTGCCCATTTTAACCACAAAAGTTCTCCTAAGCATAAAGTCCAATTAGACTACTAGGCCGGTTCTATGACTTTTCAATGATTTAAATGCCTTTGCAGAGATTTTCATTTTTGCAACTTGTTTTATTCCTTTAGAAGGTTGTAAAAGAGAAAACACCATATCTATGAGTTTAGGTATTAGTGCAGATGAGAGTATATATCAGAGCACCTAATGGGCCGGGCTGGGCCTGAAAAAGTCAACCCATGGGCCATAAAACTTCGGCCCGGCCCATGGGCTGCATGTCTTATTAAAATTTGGCGTATACATAGTTTGCGTTATCTGTTTAATTACAAGTATTTATTATCGTTCTTTTTTATTTTATTTTATAAGTTTAATCACTGTTAGTTTCTTGAATTTCATGATAACAAATAGATTTTTTAAGTGTAAATAAATCAAAAGAGAAAAGAAGTTATATCAGTTTTCGTACATCAATATAGTTTATATAAAACAAACAAAAATATTATAAATCCTAAGATAAATACAAAATATATTGTTAATAAAGGAATAAGAGGCGCAGAAAAAACATACTACTTTTGTAAAGTTTTTATTGAACGAATTACTACTATATTATCTAGTTGATTAAGACTTAAACTTAATCGGCGTTCATTAACAATAAAACCCCTTGAGCTGAAACACCTTTCGACTGCTGCCGAAGATACAGGAATCCATTATATTTACTTAGCAAGTATTGATAAAATAGGAAAAGCTACTTGATAATCTTTCTAAAAGTCAAGAGAATTGAAAAACAATTTAGACTTATCGAGCTCCAGAGACAAATATCTTGTTAGTTCATCAGCTTCTAATAGTTTATTTTAATATTTTGATCAAAACTTAATGTATGGGCCGCCCATCAGAAATTGAGTCAGCCCAGCCCAGCCCATGGTTTTTTATTTTGAGAAATCTGGCCCATGGGCTGGGCTGGGCCGGGCGGTTATGGGCTCAGCCCAGCCCATTAGGTGCTCTGGTATATATGATGATGTGGTTTGTCAGTTAAAGTGTACGGTGTGAGGACGTCATGAGAATGAAATTATTGAGAGATGGCTATGAGATTCATATCCATATTCGCTCCTTGGCATTTACACCAAGCTGTTTACTATTATCTTCATTGTCATGATGGGTACGGGTGTGAATGAATACAAGACTATGTCACACCTACACCCACCCTCAACATGGTTTTTTCGAATATCTAAGAGATTAACGAAAGAACTCCCCAAGCGTAGTATCTTGAGAAAACAAAATTCAGAAAAAAGTCGAAACTATAAGCCGAGAACTTGAGAATATACCCTTATCCGCACATGCTCACTCTCAATATACCATAAAGAATACTTTTCAGATACCAAAGTATTTTAAAGCATACATATTTAAGTGGAACATCGACACGTCGGACGCAACAAAATTAATTTCTAGGAACATGAAGTGGTCACTTACCACATTGCCAGTAGAATTAGTTTATCGAATTCTCGATAACCTCGAGCCAATAACAATTATTCGGTCATGCCGTAATGTCTGCACAAGACTCAATACTATCACAGATACATACGATCTGTTTCAGGTAATCTGTTTGATTTTGTTAAGAAGTTTCACTTTCATCATGTATCTATGCTTTCTATCATTAAAAAACTCAGAGAAATATTCTTAAACATGATTAAAAATTGCTTAAACCTTATAATAGTCTACAAAGTCTTATAAAATAGATATAGTGATGGACCCATTGGAGTATATTATTTTCTGTTTACAAGGGAAAAAACGTCAGAACACAGTGTGTTACGATATCGAATCCGATCGCTCCTGATGAGCTCAGGAAGTAGGATTGAATCATTTGGGTATATGCAGTCGATTTCAATTATAAGTAAGGTATAGAAAACTAATAATAATACAAAGATCTGAAGAAATCCAGACAGATCGTACTGTATAATCTTGTCTGATCACATAAGATCATGTTGTTGAATCTTATATGTAATTTATAGTCAAACTTGAAATAAGATTGCGTGAACGACGATTTTTCGTACGATCTTGTCTGAGCATATACGATCTTACTCTAATATCTTATATGATCATGCAATGATCTGTCATGGATGCTAGAGTCTGATTCAAAATTAAGCGAATTTTTCTTCATAATCTACGACCAAAGAAAACACTGTCAAAAGAACGTTAGGAATTCTTATGAAATAATAGATACTTCCAGAAAAACCTATAAAAATTAAAAAATACACTACTTTTAAATATATTAAAATAAACTCTCATAAAAATTCCAAAAAATTGTCCTACTAGAAATTCGGTTTTCACAATATCTCGCTGATGAATTACGAGAGAACAAAGTGTTTATCATTTGCTGCTCATTTCTATTCATAGACACTCACCGTGCTGGATCTATATAGAAATCAGATTGGTGATGCTGATGCTCAATGTCTTGCTGATGTCTTGCGAAAGAACCAAGTAATCAAGATTGCCTCGTCACCATTCTCATATTTTTTTCATCTACAGTACTGATCAAAATTATAAGACCACTACCATGTTTTCGTTAGTTGTGAGCCAAAGAAATGCCAGTTTCTTTTGAAAGTTGCCCAGGCAAATAGAGGAGTACCAGCTAAATGTTTCTATGAAAAAAGAATTTGAAAATGATCTTTGTTTGAACATGAAAATGTTTCGTTTTATAGTAAAATATATGCATTATTAGATTTTAATGATAAAAAATGAATTCTACTTCTGCTACAAATATCGTAGCTAAAAATAAAAAATATTGAGTTCAGATGAAGTTTTCCACCCGTTTTGGTTTAATCAGACCCTCTCTTTTCATGTTCAAACAAAGATCATTTTCAAATTCTTTTTTCATAGAAACATTTAGCCGGTACTCCTCTATTTGCCTGGGCAACTTTCAAAAGAAACTGGCATTTCTTTGGCTCACAACTAACGAAAACATGGTAGTAGTCTTATAATTTTGATCATCACTGTATATTCACAGACACTTATCAGGCTTGAACTTGAATGCAACAAAATTGGTGATACTGGTGTAAAATATCTCGCTGATGCATTACGAGAGAACAAAGTGATTATCATTTTCTACTCATCTATCTCATATCCATCATCACCTTTATTTACAGACACTCACCGTGCTGAATCTTTATAGCAATCGGATTGGTGATGCTGGTGCTCAGTATCTCGCTAATGCATTACGAGCGAACAAAGTGATCATCATTTCTTCTTCATCCCTCTCATATCTACCTTAACCCCTATTCGCAGACACTCACCTTGCTCAACCTTGAAAGAAATAGAATCAATGATGCTGGCGCACAATATCTCGCTGATGCACTACGAGAGAACAAAGTGATTATCATTTCCTCTTGATCTACCTCATATCTATCTTAACCCCTACTCACAGACACTCACCTTACTAGACCTTGAATGCAACAAAATTGGTAATGCTGGTGTAAAATGTCTCGCTGATGCATTACGAGAGAATAAAGTGATTATCATTTTCTCCTCATCAATCTTATACCTATCTTCACCTATATTTAAAGACACTCACCGTGCTGGATCTTAGATCGAATTTCATCAGTGCTGCTGGAGCACAATATCTCAGTAATATGTTACGAGATAACAAGGTGATCATCAGTTTTTCTATACCTTTCTCATATCTATCTTCACCTCTATTCATAGGTACTTACGGAACTGTATGTTTACAATAATGCAATGCGTGATGCTGGTGCTCAACATTTCGCTGATGCACTGCGAGAGAACAAGGTAATTATTATTTTCTTTTCGTTACGGTCGTATATATTTTCACCTATACTCATAGACACTTATTAGGTTAGACCTTAGCGCGACTCAAACTGGTGATGCTGGTGCAAGACACCTCGCTGATGCATTGCGAGATAATAAGGTGATCATTATTTTCTCTTCATCTTTCTCATATCTATTTTTATCTTTACTCACAGACACTCAATGAATTATGGATCGGCAACAATCGGATTTCTTCATCTCTTCTGGACCACTTAGAACACCAATACAGTCGGATTAGATGCTATACATGGAAGTAACTTTTGTTGTTGATATTTAATCAATAAAGTTCTGTGTTCTATCCGAATGTTTTGTCTTTCTCTTTTGATTTTCTTGTGTGCGCGCGACAAGAGCTTATAGAAAGTGCTTCGAGGGTGTGGGTGAGAGTGAGGGTAGATGTGGGTACAAGTGGCGCGACCGAGGGCGTAATCCCCTAATCTTTCGAAATTTCTGTGTTTTTCTCAACAAAATCGGCAAATCTTGTTAGGTTTTTTACCAAAGATAATGCTACACCCCCTCCAAAAATTGCAAAATTCACCTTTTTACTCTAAAAACTTTGTTACATCCCCCCTTCCAATGTTGACTGACTCGGACCACCGCTGGGTGTGGATGTGGGCATGAGCGAGAGTATGTGCGAGTGTGGATTTGCGGGTGTGAGTGAGGGTGTAGATATGAACGTTGGGTGGATGTGAGTGTGAGTGTGAGTGTGGTTGTAGGTATGGGTGTGGGCATTATTTGCATCCCTAACCCATACTCACACCCAGACCCACACAACCATACCTACCCTTACTCACATCCACCCTCAAGATTTTAACAAAAGAAAGAATATGACGAATACACCTATTCATTTCAATTCTCAGTATGAGCTATACCGGGACTTTAGTAATTTTTATCAGGCTTTAATTTAATTTGATAAATATCCTTAGCTGACTACTAACTATTATTTTCAAGCCCAAAAATTTGTTTCAGATAAAAAGCATTCTAAATACATTTTAGGATTCGCAACCTCTCGAGAAGTATTTGGTTATGTTCGAACTCATAAATCATTAATCTATTCCCATTATAAAAATCTTAAAAATGAGCATGGGTGTGAGTATCACTTCTATTAACCTCACTCACACCCACACCCTCACCCACAGCCACACCTACACCCACCCCGCATCCATCCATATCCGCACCCACACCAACACCCTTATCCACGTCGATACCCACTCCCAGCTTTTCTTGATAAATCTATTCGACGAAAATCGATTTGGTGAAGTCCATTTTCGGCGAATTTTGGTCGGCGAAGGTAGACTAGATGATTTCATCATCTCGACTCATGCCACATCAATAAACAAATATAAGTTGGAAATTTCGAGCTGCACAATTTTCTTTTTAGTCAAAGCTTTTTGTTAAAATTAACTGCCAGAGGTAATGTTTTGTTTTGTTAAAAAGGAAGTAGCATGGTTTGTTTACTTTCATTTTCTTTTCTCTTTTCAATCATCATATATATAATTTAGTAAAGTTGAGATTTTTAAACATCTTTTTTTCTTCACCAACACACTTAAAATTTTAGTCGACAACTGTAAGTATTAAAAGGCAGTGAATTTTATCATTTAAAAAAAAATTATTTCAGTTTGTAGCTATAAAGCTGGTCGGCTCTCGTTCGATTATTTCACAACGCTTATATAACAAACGTAACGAAAAGTAATAAAAAAAGAATATTCTTTACTTAATACTTCATACTATTGTATCTCACAATGGTGAAAGTTTTGAGTTCAAGCTTTATATTATTATTCTATGTGCTACTTTTAGTGTAAGTATTAATTATCAAGTTCTACATGTTATATACTTTTTTCTTCGTCTTTAACGATAGAAACACATCAGAACAACAACAAAGTAATCAATAATAATGACTATTATTTTCCTTTATTTCCTTATTATTTATTTCTTAGTTAATTCAACAACAACAGCAACATGTAATTTTACTGCATGCAATTCTCAAGGAATATCATGTTCATCGAATCTTGATTGCGATTGTTTTTCATTAACATCCAATTCGAACAAAGGCATATGTGCTTCAACTGTTTTCTCTTGTGCAAGTGTTGTACGATGTAATATGGATAATGTAACTTGTTCAATCGAGAGTACAATCTGTGTGAATAGTGCACGATGTGGTCAACCAATATGTTATCCATTACCCATGGCAAATAAACAAATTTGTCCACCAAAAACTGTTACAAGTAAAAAAAATTTCTAATAACTAATTTAGTTTTATTTGTTTTTTCTTCTCAAAAACAGCTACAACATTACGAACAACAACTGCAGGTAAGGTATTTTGTCTTGCAGAGTTTAAAACGATTAGAACAAAAAATAATTAGTTGATCTAGAATAAATTATTTCTATCTTTTAATAGGACAAACAACAAGCACAACTAAATCTACAACAAAGAGTAAGCGTGGTTTTATTATATTTTCTCTCTAAAATATGTCTATTTCGTGGTTAATTTATCTCTTTTGATTCAGTTACAACAACAACTCAAAAGACTACGACTACCATTAAAACATCAACAGCAACAACTACTCAAAAGCTTACAACTACCACTAAAATATCGACAACAACACCAACATCAACAGGTAAAATATGCAGTAACAGTGCCGCTGACTCTAGCCAATAGCTTTTTTTCTTCTTTTGCTTTTCAGTTCATTCAGACATTACAACTAGTCAATCTGGTATAACCCCTAGTAAGTAATTAACAAATAATTTCCCTGAACTAGCTTTGTAAAGACTTCGAATTAAATTTTACCCGTGTCTTTTTTCGATTGAAAAATGTAGCAACAGCAATACAATAGACTACTACTTTTAGAAGGAATCCTTATTAATATCTATCATATTCTTCTAAATTTATAGTGAGTTCTATTTCGTACGAATATAAATTCCATGCAATGAGATTAATTACATGCATAATAAATTTAGACCTATACGAGTACTCGCTCGTAAACTTTTCAAATAATTATTTCTATAAATTTGATAATTTTTGCTATTATCAATTATTTGCGGAATAACGGACATTGTGAAACACGACCTAAAAGGAGTGTTGGCATGTTTACGGACAGAAATTTACACTCGCTCTCCTCCACAGACGTGACGATTGCACTCATACTGTTTATGAAAGATAGATACAATTAGTAATTTCTTTTATATTAAGCTATTTTCTCTTTAATTTCGTAACAACTGTTAGAATGCTCATCAAGTGCGTTCATAATATGTAAAATATTTCTGTCTAATATTCCTATACGTTTATGCTACAGAACGAAATGAAAACCGTTTCATAATGCTACTATTAAACTATCTTCTTGAAGTTAGAAACAACAATTAGATTCTGTTTCACAATGTAATCCTATCAGGGATTGCTGTGACAACTTTGTCTGTTGCTGTTGTTGTTTTAATAATATTGATTTATAGTTATATTCGGTGTAGTTTAAGAAGCATTATTGACTATCAATGTTATACTTATTGTACAATAGATGAATCATCCCAGATAAAATTTAGGAACAGAATATATATGAAGGTGAATCAGTTTTGATAGAAAATTTAAGATTAATGTACTGCAATCAGCAGTTATCTCATTTATGTTGTCTTGACTGATGAGATGATAAACTGAACTATACAATTAGACATTAAATACTGTCTTCATCTTTAGATCGATCTTTTATCTCATGTTTCGAATATTTGTAAAGTTTTGTTTTTTCTATGATAGTGTTCATTACATAAGAGGATATGAACAGGGAATCGATGAGAAATTATTGTTGTGTAAATAAATTTAAAGGAGAGGGAGACATATGTAGTGGAATTACTTAAAATTGGTCAGATTAAATCGTTTAAAAAAATTTGTCTTTAAAACATCTTATTAATAATTTCTACTGGAAGAATATTCAATTTCAAAAATTTATTGTAGTGCCGAAATATACAGCTCTACTTCTCAGTGATTCTGAAGCAGCTGTACAAAATTTAATCAATTTTTTACAATCAGCTGGGATCAGTTGTACTTATAGTTCTAATAATGTTCAATATTATGATGGCACACCTGATGCAGCTACCTTTGGAGTTGTGATCATTGTTAATAGTAATTCGTATGGCTATAATATGCCTGCCAGTGGACAACAGTCGATTTTAAATGCACAACAAAACAATGCTACTGGCGTGGTCCTAACTGAATGGGCAGCTTATCAGTTCTCTATCGGCTTGTGGACAACTTTACTTCCATTGCAACTTTTTACACGATCTTCTGGTACTACCACGAACATAGAAATGAATTTAACTATTCCAAATCATCCCATTTGGACTAATCTTTCTGCTTCATTTACAAGTACATCGATAGTCGGTTGCAATACAGGTGGATCACTTATTAATAATGGTACAGTTCTAGCCACCTGTTCGCAGTGCGATGGAGGACCTGGAGTTGCTGTTCGACCTAGTTCCATTCTAGCAACAGTAGGCCGTGTTGTTCAAATTGCACACGCTGGTCACTTCAGTGCTAGTGATGCAAACTTTAACTGGGCAAACGATATTAATTTGAGCACTATGATGATCAATGCAGTTAAATGGGCTGCTAATCTTATCTAAAATATTGACATTCTCCGACAAATAACAGCGAAGAACAAGTGTATTGTATGAACCATTATTGATATTTTCGTGACAGACTGAGTATGTGAGACATAAAATCAGTACTCAGATGCTAATACACACATTTACGTCTGTCTGCCTCGCATTTGCATAATATGTGTATTTTGATTTTAATCCTCATATAAATTGTATTGCTTACTATCAAACTAATAAATTTTCAAAACAAAAATGATTTTTTTAGTTTTGTTTAGATTTATTATAATCAATGAAAGATTACATAATAATAAAATTACATTCAAGACTATCATAGACTAGTCATTTTGCAGTATATGTAATTAATGTTGATGGATGAAGATGGGCGGGTGTGGCTCAGCTAGTCTTACTCCCTACGTAACATTAGTATTTCAGAGCTAAAGTGTCGAAGTAAGCTTTTAAAGCAGAAATAGTTGCGGTGTCATTAGGCGGATATGCTTTGCACGCAGTATTGAAAGCCTTTTCAGCGTTATAGATGGCATTTGCATATTGACCAACACTATTGAATTCTGTAGCTTTTTTGAAGTATGTCACGGTGGGATTGCAATGATGATATAAACAATGCTTTGCCTGGATTAAATCGTGTTTCTTTATTTTAATTTTTGGCAGTAGTTCTTTTACCGTAGGAATAATGATAATGTTCTCAGATTCTGTAATGTCGGGATTTAACGACTTACTATCAGTCCATTCATCTTTTGACGAGTCAGGCTTTATCCATGCACGATGATTTTTCCAATGAAGGTTCCGATCTATCTGCAATTCTCGTTGATAATCTTCCCACGCAACAGTGTATTTATATTGATTGTTGTACACATCTTCGAGAGACTGATCGTTGCTGTCAGTTTCATGGTGATCGGTCTGTGATTTATGGGCGTCTATGTCGGACGCTCGTTGATAATGCCGTAGGGCTTTGTATAGCTCGCCACGTTGCCAATAAAGAGAGCCAATAATGTTGTAGATAAATAATAAATTAGGATGATTAGGAACTATAATATCAAGTAACAGAGCGAGAAATTGTTCATAGTAAGATATTGCATCTTCTGTTTGATCTTCACATTCGTTAAGAAGACCCATTTTGAAACATATCTCTAGTCTTTTGTCAATACTCATATCAATAGTTGTGTTTAACAGCAATTCATAGAGCTCTCCGATAAGATCAAAATTAGGATGATGGCGCACCAGAAAATTTGTCAGTTCATATAAACCTGTCGCTCCGCTGAATTTCATTAGACCATTTAGACCTTCGTCATTATCACTCAATTTCAGTTTTACGAGCCAGATTTCGGTATCTAGCTTTCGCACTTCGTCAACACGAAAATTGGTGTGAGCTGAAAAAAGAATTTCTTCTTCGTCCTTATTCGCGCTTATTTGTTGAATGTCGACATGATATACATCTTTTACTGGACCATCAATGCTAATCTCGAAAAGTATTGGCTCATGGCCTGCTTCACGACCTATAAAAATTTTTGCCACATTAATACTGCGACTCGTTGACACAAATGTATTAAATGTTATAAAGCCGTTGATGTTATGTTGTAAAAGCTTCTCAAATTGTTCAGTGATCATCATATGCCCTCTGTAGACGATGATCGGGTAGGAAAGTGAAGAAGATGAGGATGAGTATAACTCTGCGAGTTGTTTCTGTAAATCTTGGATAACGAAGCGCATCTTGTAGAGAAGCGAAATTTTTGGGATACGTAGGGCGTAGTTGAGCATACGAAAGAGGAAACTTTGTCTAGAGTACCACCATACGGCACAATCAGATGTATACTTCTGTGTGAACTCTTCTATGATGCGTAATTCCGCACTGTTACCAGCATATACTTCACGACAAATGTTTATGAGCTCTTGCTTGTCTTTCTCATTAGATGGTAGCTGGTGAATAATCTTCGGTAACATATGTTCACCAAATAAATATCCTATGAAACCACAACCATCTGCCGTTCGTGTATTTTCTAACGAATCTGTAGAATCGGTAATAGATATGAGATTGTGCTCGCGTCGACGAGTATCCCACTCTATACAATCCGAAAGAAGCACGACGTTACTAAAGACACCTCTACATTTGTTGGAAGACGTTGACAGTTGTTTGTCTGTAGTCTTCTTCGAGCACAAAATGTAGATGGAATAAACTTGCGGTAATTCATGAATAATTGGTATGATATACTCGCTGAATGTACTTGAAACTATCACAAATACACTATTCTGCCAAGTTCTGGTGATAAAGTTAGTACAAGCAATAGGATCAATGAATGTCTCAACATGACTGAAGCTATGTCGGAGTAGACCGATTGATGGAGCAGTATTATCATAAACTTCATTGGTTTCGGTGTTGAGACACACTAGTATTGAATCGTATATAATGTTGTGCTGACGTTGTAACGCCGTAAATTTTGATACAGATGTTGAGGATAAATTTGATTTCATTCTCGAATGGTATGTCTACATAATTCACACCTCTAAACAAAGGACTCATTCAATTTGTATTCTATGTATGAACTCTTGTATTCAGATGATTATTGAAGCATAATTTATAAGGGTGGATTTTTATGTTAGTGTCCTCAGCTATTTGATTTTCTATATTCGAGAGTGTGAGGTAAAAACATACCTACCCGTGCCCATTATCCACACCCGCAAGATGAAGCGCTTTTCTGACACATCAACTCAAAACTAATATTTTCTTGAGGGATGTGAGTGCAGGTAGTAGAAAAGAAAAGGCAACCACAGTCACATCACATTCTTCACACGGTCCGTTATGACAAAGTTATGTAATTTTCATAAAGAATTATAAATCAGATCGAAAAAATTCAGTTAAACTGAATCCATAAAAATTAAATATTTACTGCACCTATATCTTACCAAAAACACTTACCTCTGTAAACTTCAGCTGAAAAGCACCGCTCCAGCAGAAAACCGTTTGAGAGGGCAGCGCCTTAAAAAACAGATTCCTAAAAGTCGTGCTTACTGATACATTCTTTCAAATAAATAGTATAAAAAGATACTAAATGAAGGTCTTCAGACATTTCTTGACAACAAACTGAGTCATTATTGATTCTTGTTTGACTATGTCTTCCTTAAAATGTATGACACACGTTTCAAAATTTTTCTAGTCTTATCATTACAGTTCCAACATAGACTGAAAATTATCTAAGATTTCAACTAATGTGATGCTAAGATCAATTTTTAACGGTGTTTTTAATCTGTGTGGAATGTATTCTTAGTGGCTGTCCGAATACTTTGTCACACTTGCTGCCGTTTAAAAATACTTTAGGATGATTGAAATAGATGATACGTCGACTAAAATATGGTCTGATGGAATCAAAGTTTTTTGTTCCATTCCCGACCATTCCCTAGATGGAAGAAACCCGCTCCGAGCCTGATCCTAACAAAATATCTTTTCGGGATACAAGTAGCGATATTGCCTTCTACTCATAAATTTCGTTCAGACCTCAATCCTACTAAAATATTCTCTCGAAATCCCGGAGTGCCGATCCCGTTTTGAACAGTAATAGTTGTCCTGAACTCTGTTCCACAGAAGCAACGTTCGTAATTTTGATCCTAATTCTGTTGGACCCTAAACTAAACAGACTATATATCTGTCATGGAAGATTATGACTTATGAGTGAAAGTAGAAACGAGGTGATCTGGAATGAACAAAGGATATTGTGAAAAGCCTTATTGACACCGTTTGTACTGCATTCTATCGATTATCCTCATCAAGTATTTGAAGATGTAAATAAGTATTGTAGAATGAATACTATTTGAAACAACGTTTCTTTTCTCTGTTTTTCACCTTCAGATAAATAGTATAATGATTTTTTATTTTCACAAATACTCTCTTTCTCAAGGTAATATTCGACTAATTATGAAAGGAAAAAAGTTATTCTTATTTTTCTCGGAAGATACATAAGTGCCTAAATGACGTTTGTTTCATAAAAAAAAACGTTTTAAAGAAAGACATTTTTTGCTGAAATTTTTTTCTTTCTTCCGATCGTAAAATATTTTCTTCTAATCGGCACTCTCCAATAGAAAAAAAGTTTCTTATATTACAGCATCGTGAATGCGCTGAATTACAAATGAAAATAAAATATTCTTTTCTCCGTTCTTAGTCTTGACAAAGAAAAGTAATAAATATTTTTCCCAGTTGATATATACCTATTTTCTGATTAACAACAAGCTGATAGCAACATTTTCAAGTAGAGAGATTCTCTCACATAATATATTGAAAACAACCCAACGTCTCAAAAGAAAAAATAGAAAACGAAATAAATAAGATATTTTCTTCTCCCATACCGATAAATATGAATTATGAAAAGTTCAAAAACATGGAGTAAACATCCTTTTTACTATATTTTGTTGATCATTTTTCGTAAATAAAAACAAATATTACAGAACATTAGGTAAATTTAGTCTAGATATAATCTATGACAATCATGTATAAACGACCTTTCTTTTCTTTCTACTTTCAGAATGTAAATCTATACTTGTTCTTATTAGATACTCAAGTATTTAAAAGAATATCTGTATTAGTTAACAAAGAATATTTTTTAGTTGATGAAAAAATAATCTTGAGAATGCAAACGGAATACGATTCAGATGCGCGTTTCTTCAAAAGTATTTACACGTGTTTCAACTATAACGTTAAAACGCATGAAAAAACATGAAAAGAGCACAATAAGAACAGAACAAATAAAAAATAGCTGCCTACTTCCAATAATAGTGGGAAAAAACCATAAAAGAAGGAAAAACATGGATGTTTCCAAAGGTAAAAGAAAAAGCATATATATAAACAAGCATCGTGAAGGTTTCTTCATTAAGAAAAGCATAACTTTCTTTAGTATACAAATTCTAATCTTCAACTATAGAAAATATGGTAAGATCTTTTTTACAGTCTTAGTTTACGCTATTACTTTTATCTAACCTTTTTTCATTTCAGGCTACTCCTTGTCCATATGATTATGATCGAATGCCACATCCAGAAAATGGTACTCCTAATACTGGAGAGTTGGTTGAATTAATCTTCCATAAATTCATACCACGCCTAAATTTTATTGTACGACAAACAAAAGGAAATGTCTACAAGAATACAAAAGCAGATGAAATCAACAAAACAATGATTCTTGTAACAAATTTTTTAGAAAACAGGCCAGAATATGATGATCACGTTGTACGTATTATTAAGTTTGCTTCGGAAGAAAGCTTGCGTGGGCAATAAGTTTATGAACATCTTGATTTTAAAAAGGAAGCATTGTAGTTTCTGCTATGTTTTCAAAAGCCGAGTCTTTTTTTATAAGCTGAAGTTCTGAAGGGACTTAATGAGACCAACGGTATTTTTTTGTTTCAACAGCATTTAAAAAGAGAAGCACCTACTCATTTGTCTAAATGCGATGCTGAAAAAATTTCATATATATCAAAAGTTATTCAATTGTTGAAAAAAATGTTTTAAATGGCTGTTAATATATTTTCTGTATGTTTTCTTATTAGATTTTATCATTTCATCGTGGTGATTGGTAAGCATAACATCATTAAAAGTCTACTATGGTTGCATTTCTCGCTCTAGGTATCAAGTAAACGACACCCCATGGCATTGTCATTTGTGTGTTCCAATGGAAGAATATTGTCGTGAAGGGAACGAAAAAGTAAGTTGTCGTAGATACTGTAGAGCGAAAGGAAGCGAAATTACTTGACGAGTACGTAACATTCAAAGCACCTGGCTTTCACGCAGGAACATAGAGACAGACGTTCAAATAACGGGAGATTTGCACTTCACAGAGAAAAACATTTCACACCTTCTGGAGGAGCCTTTGCGACTTATCCACTCACAGAGTGGGCTTCTTATGAACTGTTTGATATAAAATATGTTATATTTCTTAATCTATTTTACAACTTTTTTTCATAGGTTGACTGTAATTATGCCAATAAGGTTCGAACTAAATATCAGAAAACTTTACAAAAATTTAAGAAAAGGAAACAAGAACTCGTCGAAAATGTGGAACGTTTGCAAAGCATTCCATTTAATGTAACGGCTTATGAGACAAATGGTTTTAGTCTTGTCTGGATGATACCTCATCCACGTATTGGCGTCTACAGTCAGAAGCCACAGGGACTACATTTACTTTACAACTTTATGACCGGTGTTAATGAACAGATGGAAAAATACCTGTCGTCGAAAGATAAATTGTTTGAAAATTTTGGCTGTAGTTTCTGTCTCTTTGTAAGTGCTGAGAGTCAAACAAACACAATAACTCGCACATTTGAGGTATTGGATGAAACAGGCACGCGTGTGAAAAATAAAGAACTGATTGGCTATATTCAAATGAATGAGCAACAATATTATCGGTTATTACCGGATGGAAACCATCGACAGAAATGGTTCAATGGGTTCAGACGACATGAGTATATTGATACAACATGAATTAAACTTATTTTATTCTACCTTCTTACTTCAGCTTTTGTTGCTTGTCCTAAAAATATTATTTGAGCTTTTGTTCCTTGTTCTAAAAATATTTTATTTAATAAATTCAGACATTTAACAAATCCATACTACTAAAGTTTCGATTTGTTAAAGGTGTGGTGTGGATGATGAACGCAAGATAATCACATGAACAACTATATTCATCAGATTCAAATGTATTATTCTGATTACATAACAATGCAAATGTGACCATGAATGTAGTTATCACAAAATCAAGCATTTTGATGTTGCTTATACTTTATGAAATAGAACAAGTATCAGTGTAAGAGTTTCAATATAAAATGAATGAATCAATATATCAATACCGAGAGTAGTGGTAACACTACTTCTCTCGTTTCTTATTATTTATTACAATAAAACAAGCATAATTGTAATAACGAAATGATTTCACTCTCGTTATTTTTCGTTACATGGTACAAGCAGAATATCTTGCATCCACAATCTATCATGTAATAAGTGTTTTAGATACGCTCAATTCATCTTGAATAGTGACAGATTTATTGAAACTGTCAAAAACACAAGAACAAAAGCTTAAATTCACAACATAAAAATATTTCTTAAAATCCTTTCTTATTATGATGAAGTTAACGGGTGGCCCATAAAGAATGGCGGTCTCAGTATTTTGACTGTAACTTCTTTATTGTTTTAGCGTTAGAGCTGATTCTTTCACCAAAAGATGCGCCATGAGATTCTCTACAAAATCATAATAGAACATATTTTTATAGAAAGCAAAGAAAAAAACTAGACATCGATTATTTTACATATATAAAGGACTCAACTTTCAAAACCTAATATGTGTCTTACCGATAAATAATGTTTGTATGTTTTTTATTACTGCTCATAGTATTTATTTTACAATCAAAGTATATGCTAAGATGCAGTATGAAAAGCTCTACAAGTTACATTAAAAATCTGATTGTATAAATATATGTTTTGTTTTTAAAGATAAACAGAATCGCGTGTAACCAATTTCTAATTCTTTGAATTTAATCATTTTTGTTTACATTGCGTTCTGCTTACTTGAAAGACGAACGATATGTAGACTGTTCATTGCCAATCGTAGAGCCTTTCATGCTGCATCTTGTGATACACTTTTCATTCTTTTAATCGACTGTATTAGATGATAAAAAAATGAAATAAGAAGAAAATTCGCGGCGGATCAAAATATTTGAAGTGTTAAAAATTTGTGCAGCCAAATATTGTTCATTCTGGAAAACAACGGCGCATATAAAAAATAAGATTTTTAGTGTAACTTGTAGAGCTTTTAACGCTGCATCTTCTAGTATACTTTGATTTGAAAAAAAGTGATGCAAAGTTTAACCATTTTACTTCAAAAACAGTAGTTACCTTTGAAAGTTGAGTCCTTTATATATGTAAAATAATCGATGCCTAGTTTTTTTTCTTCGCTCCTTATAAAAATATGTTCTATTATGATTTTGTAGAGAATCTCATGGCGCATCTTTTGGTGAAAGAATCAGCTCTAACGCTAAAACAATAAAGAAGTTACAGTCAAAATACTGAGACCGCCATTCTTTATGGGCCACCCGTTATTACTCTTGTGTGTTGATTAAAATACATCTAAACAAAGAAACAATATTAAACATCTACTCAGCTATTAAAACCTCACTCGATTAATTCGATTAACTAATTCTTTTGTTCTCAATAGTAATGTATCCATTGTATATAAATATTCTGATCGAATTTTCTTATCACATTCTTCTTGTAATTCCTATTCCGGTATTTGTCAAAAATCTAAAATATTCATTGAAACGATATCTCATTCAGTCTAGTCTAATTTAATAATTTGTTCATTGAATAAATTTATTGAATATAAATGAAAAGACTTTTGGATCTTTATTAGAACAAGTAAAGGGTGTGAGTGTGGATATAAGCCTATCTTATTCTCCTACACCCACACCTTATTATGCATAAATACAGAATTTTATCTGGTTGATTCTTTTTTAGAGCTTTTATTCAAAGGTAATATTTTATATGCATAACAATCAATAGATATGCATAATAATCATTATAAAATCAAGTGTTAATTTTATTCTGGATTCACCTTCTTAAATCAGTTTTAAATTTAATTCGGAGAAAACTGAGTTGAGTAGAGACATCCATTCACGCAGTAGCTTGATTAGGATCATCGATTGTACCGAGTGAGCAAATGAAGGTGAGAATCGCAGAGGTTTTCGAAGATTAGTCAAATTCGTATGACCCACTTGATCTATTGAAGACCATTTGCGTGAGGAAATATCCAAAATACGGCGCATGTTGCATATTATTTCTTTCAAATTAACTTGAATATTTCTAAACTTTATGTTGCGTTCGACTTCAAAAATATTATTGAAATCGAGCACCGAATCGATTGAATTGTACAGATACGACATAGCAAAATGCATTTCAGTAATCAAATTGATAAGTATATTCTAAAAAATAGAAAAACATAATTGTTTTTTCTTCTTGAAATATTTTCTATGTCACAGCTTGCTAAAAGCAGAGTTACAATTTATAGGATCAAGTATTCAGTTCAGTTGCAGTAGCGTAAAAACATAATGTCTATTTTTCATATTCTATCCCTCAAAATCATAATCATTGATGCAGTTATATCCTGGTAAGGGTATTTGAGTATTTACTATAAAATCTTTCGGATATAATTTATGGCGTAAAAAAAAATGGTTGTAACCTTATCGATATTGTTGAGAAGAAAAAATTGATCACTCAGCTGTTGTGTTGGAAGACTCGATTCGATTCGAGCCATTGAAAAACGAACATATCGTCGTAACGTTGCAGGAGTAAGTTCATATTCAAACTGTAAGTATAAAAATAAAAAAATATATTTTCTAGACAAAATAGTTTGAAACATACAATCTCTTTTTCAATATCAAACACTGTTCGATTAATCTGTTTCGATCGAAGCACTATTTTATTAAGCACATCTTTGACGCAGAGTACGTTACTCAAAGGTCCACATAGACCATCATTGAAAGTTGTTGTTTTTGCTGAATCAGTCAGGTTTTTAGCATTGCCAACACCGATCAACAAAAAAAATACGAAGAGAAATAAGATGAGCATGTTTTTTTTGTTAAAGATTATAAAACATATTTCTTTATAGTACCTTCTCTATACAAATTTTATCAATAGATCGAATTTCTCACTAAGTTACTTCGCGATAAGATTGTTGATGATGAATATTTGAAATAGATATCTTTGACATTCTTCACAAATATTGATAAATTTTCATTTGTTTTAGTTATCAAAAATAAGAAATCATTTAATTACATACTGATGGGCTCAGATATTTTTCTAATACGTAATTTTATGAGATAATGTTTCAGTCTGAAAGTTCAATAAGAATTGCTTATTTTTCAATTAGTACTATATTGCATAACTATTCCTATTTTCTCCTCGAAAATATTTGAAAAAACAAGTTTGATGCACATGGAACTAACAACCGTTCAAATATCAAAAGTCAGAGATGTACATTACGGCGAAAAAAAAATATTGATAGAAGTGAATATGAAATATGTAACTATACGAATAAAATTGAGTATGTAATTTTTATTTTATATTTTATTTAGAGCGTCGGAGAAAAACATGCGACATTGTGTTTTTTTTCCTTACGTCTTTCATATTATGACTTAATGTCACGCTCTTAGGCAACAAGGTGTTTCTATTTGTTATCGAAAATAATTTTTCTTTTTTTCACGTATATATATATATCATTACAGTACTGTGAATCAGTTCAAATTGTACTCGGAATATTGCTGTATATCACAATATTAATATTCAAAAATGGTTTTACTTCTCAATCCAAGTTATATCATTCTTAGTAATCCTGCTCCAGTAACATATATTCGAACGATTCCAGCACCTATTTACACAATCTATACTCCTCCTCCTCCTCCAGTAACATACATTACGTACAGCCCAGCACCCATGACTACAATAAGATATGAGTATTATCTTGTATAATATCCAAAGTTTTTTTTTGTAAACTTGTACAGTAAAATACAATAAACATGCAAAGAAAAAAGAACATCATGTCTCTATATATAGATTGACTATTTTGAAGATATCAATGTGAATGTTTTGGGATATTTCACTTATTTATCTCCTACACTCTTACTCTCAGAAACCAGTCGTCTGACTATCCTAGTCCCATGTTAATTAGCTGTTCGGTTGAAACTAGAAGTGATAGTGGAAAAAGTAATGGAAAATCGTTCGACGAAATATTTGATAGTATATCAGTTGTTGTTCAATATAGTTTTCACATTACTTCTATCGATTGTTGAAAAGAAAAGCATTGGACTACATATATACTCTTTGTTCTTTCTCACACAACAAAGAGAATCGAGAAAAAATAGAACACAAAAATGAGTGTGGGCGTGGATAAATAAAGCAGAAACCCACATCTTGTTCATCTCGTTTATCATCAACAAGTAAAACTGATTCAACTTTAACATACAAAAAACTTTGATTAATGTCTTTATTAACTAAGACAGCGACAAATTTCAGATAGATGAACATCAAAAACAAGGGTAAAAAAATAAACAAATAAACTGATCAAACGGTGTGGGTGTGGATAGTATTATGTTAAACCCACACCCATCCTCTAATCTCAAATCATTTATTGTCGATCGACATTCAATGATATGTCATTTTTCAAATTTCATAAAGTTTGCAGTCCTTCAACTAATAAATTGCTCGCAATTATGTTAGATTCCATGTTATTCACTCCATGATAAAGATATGTAAGTATGATTGCTACCTGAAAGCGGAATCTGAGATAAAGTTCGATTGGACTGATATTCATTCATGTTGATGACTGATCAGAAAATTTCGAGAAAATAAACTAATAGAATTTCAATGGATTAGATTAATTTATAAGTCTATTTTTATTTCTTTTTATCCTGTTAGGAACATGTATTTCGAAAACACAAGCATATATAAATGAAACAAATAATGATTCACTGTTGGTATATTTTTTTCTCTTTTATTCGTATTTATGTGTGTTTAGTGAGTATTTATCCAAAGTTTTCTTCGGTGATGAGATAATATACTTTCAAAGGCATTGAAGAAAAGAGTATTATTCTTTCATATTTTAGTTATATATTTTGAAGGAAAAAATATTTTTTATTTAAAAATTCTAAAAATTTTATTTAAACAAAAATTCAATTTTCACATAATTATATAGATCTTTATGTAATAATATTAGTTTAAATTTATTTTAAAGAAAACTCACATTAAAACTTTTACAGAATTTGTATGAAAATTCATTTTAAATAATGAATCATTTTACAACTATGTTTTCATAATGAAAACGATCGTTAATTTCAGTCATCACAAATATTTTATGTATCTATGCTGAGATATATTGAAAATTTTGTTTTTAGTTGAAATTATTTCCAACTTTATAAAATCGTACTTTTTTCATCTTATTTACTTTTCATTTTTCAACCTTGTTTCGTTATGAGAGCACTAAAAATCTATTTGATCAAAAATAAAACGTGCTTTTTTCTTCTCTTCTTAACTTGAAGTTTTATTAGCGAGAAAAAATTCTTTTTCGATTTCTTCAACTACCGAACAATACTTCTATTATCGTTGGGTCATTAAGTTTCTATTTATAAAGGTAGATAAAGAGATTATTCATTTCATTTATAAAATTATATTCAACGAGATGGCAAGAGCAAATAACAGGACACAATGCTTTACATGTAATAAAGACAAAATAACATATCCTTGTAAAGGATGTTCAAAAGAATTTTGTTTAACACATTTAACAGAACATCAACAAATATTAAATGAAGAATTAAATTATATTATTAATGATTATGATCAATTTAAACAAACAATTGATGAACAAAAACAAAATCACTTATTAATAAAACAAATAAATCAGTGGGAAAAAAATTCTATCGAAAAAATTCAACAAAAAGCACAACAATGTAGAAAAATTGTCCTTGAATCATCACAAACATCTATTAATGATATTGAAATGAAATTTAACGATTTATCTGAACAAATAAAAGAAATTCATCAAGAAAATGCATTTAATGAAATTGATTTAAATTATTTAAAAAATCAATTGAGAGAAATTACAAAAGAATTAAATAATTCATCAAATATGTCTATTCAACATAATTCACAACCGTTCATTAATGATATTTCAGTTATTAATCAAATTCCAATTGTTAATGATATTCCAATTATTTTATCAAAAAGTAAGTTTTTAAAAAACTAGAAAAACAATGAAATGTGACGACGAAGAAGATAAAAACAAAATTGGATTATTTTCATATTAAATATTTATCAGTTTATTTCACAAACAAACTATCTTTCAATAAAAATATTCGTTCTCTTCTAAATTTCAAATAGTTTATCTCCTTTTTTAGTAAAATTCATTTCAAAATTTAGCAAAAAAAGAACTTTAATAAAATTCGTCTTTTCATTAAACTTGTTTAGCAGCATTTCAGGCAAAATTAATCTTTTCTCTTTTGTTTTCATTCTTTTCTAGAACCAAAATTCAATAAATGGAAACAAAATGCCATCACTGTGGCAGCTGGAAATGGACAAGGACAAAAACTAAGTCAATTCAATTGTCCTGACGGAATCTTTATTGATAAAAATAAAACTATTTTCATCACTGATTCTTGGAATGATCGTGTTGTTAAATGGAAACATAATGCTAAGGAAGGACAAATAACTGTGGGTGGAAATGGGCAAGGAAATCGAATGGATCAATTGAGCCATCCAACAGATATGATTGTTGATCAACAAAATCATTCGATCATCATTGCTGATCAAGAAAACAGACGAATAATTCAATGGTTGAATCGGAATCAGCAAATTTTTATTGATAATATTGACTGTTATGGCTTGGCAATGGATAAACATGGATTTCTTTATGTCTCTGATTATAAGAAAGATGAAGTGAGACGATGGAAAATAGGTGAATACAATGAAGGAATTGTAGTGGCAGGTGGAAATGATAGAGGAAATAAACTCAATCAGCTCTCTTCTCCAGGTTTTATCTTTGTGGATGACGCTCAATCTGTTTATGTATCAGATGTGAACAATCATCGTGTAATGAAATGGAGAAAAGATGCAAAAGAAGGAAGAATTGTGGCTGGAGGAAATGGTCAAGGGGGAAATCTCAATCAATTGTTTTCACCTCAAGGAGTCATTGTTGATGATTCAGGTCAAATCTATGTGGCAGATGCTATGAATGATCGAATAATGCGTTGGTTTGAAGGAGATGCAGAGGGTGAAATTGTTGTTGGTGGAAATGGTCAAGGAAAGGAATTAAATCAGTTGAATGGTCCTCGTGGTTTATCTTTTGATGACGAAAATAATCTTTATGTTGCTGATTACTGGAATCATCGAATTGAAAAATTTGAAATAATTATGTAATTTGAATTGAATTGAAATGACGATTATTTGAAAAAAAGATTGTGTGTTTGATTGAATTCTATTTGAATATTTTTATTTCTTCGATTGAATAAAATTACAGAATTGTTCAGAACTTGAAAAAAGAAAAGAATTATTTCATGAAAAATCGAAATAAAATGAATTTTGTTTAATAAACTAACCAATTTTTATCATTCTCTAATTTAATTTTTGTTTGTTGATTTAAAACTTGAAGAAAAAAAATGGATTTTTAATAAACTTCTTTTGTTTGATTTTGAAATAATTTTTAATAAACATTGAATGGAAAACTAATTTATCAAAGTAAAATCAATGAAAAGAAATTTTATTTAAAATTTTAGAATAAATCTTGAGGGTGAGGGTGTGGGTATGAGTTGGGCGTTGTTGGCTTCTTCATCCACATCCACACCCTCAAATTATATCTGAAATTACATTTAAATACAATAGGTCTTTCTAATCTTAAAAATAACTATTCCCTCACACATATCACTTTTTATTTTTATAAAGATTAAAATTTTATAGTTGATAAATACGGATCTTAAAACTACCCACTCCTACTGTTATTCATAAATATTTCACTCTTTGAAAATATACCAAATACCAGCTGAATCTTAACTTTATCACATGATGATGTATGCATTTTTTAATTACATTTTTATTGTATTCTGCGCAGAATAGAATCAAAACGATTAGAAGAAATACAATCGATATCAAATTTGCACTTATCGACATGTGAATAGATGCATCTGTTATATTTCAATTGTATTGACTTAAGATATTATCTGTATCTTAGATATAAAAACACATATTTTTTCATTATATTCTTTTGTTTTAAAATTAACTATGAATACAATCAATATCTACTGCTGCATCATTTTCATTCTTTTCAGGTAAATAATTATTGATTTTTATTATTCATTTTGTTAACATTCATTAGTTTTCTATTTTAGTATAACAGGTTTGATTTCTATTCTATTTTATACGTTTATATGTATTAGTTTATCACTTTCATAGTTCAAAACAAATCTCAAATATGTAAGAACACACCTCAATATGGTGAATGTTCAACAAACAGTGCATGTGGATTCTTTCATATAATAGGTGCTAATAATAATACAGGCATTTGTGGTTTTCGCTGGCCAACATGTTCCCGTCTTGTACTGTGTAATTCATCAGACTATTCATGTTCTCAACCTAATACGACGTGTGTTCAACATCCACAATGTAATAATCTTCCTGTTTGCTATCCAGTTACAATGACTGATCAAAGAATCTGTCCACCAATGAAAAGTGAGTGGATCAATGGATGATAGATGCAACATTCTTATCCATACTCTCGAGATCTTTGAAACTATAAATTTCATCTGTTTTAGACAAGACCAATCTTAAATGGAAACAAAATGCTATCACTGTGGCTGGTGGAAATGGAGAAAGACCAAAATTAGATCAACTCAGTAGCCCTGATGGAATCTTTATTGATAAAAAGAAAAATATTTTCATTGCTGATCACGGCAATCATCGTATTGTTGAATGGAAATACAATGCAAAAGAAGGACAAATCATTGCAGGTGGAAATGGCAATGGAAATCAAATGGATCAATTGTATTATCCAATAGATGTGATTGTTGACCAACAAAATCATTCAATCATCATTGCTGATCCTGGGAATAGACGTGTGATTCAATGGTTGAATCAAACTCAACAGATTCTCATTGACAATATTGACTGTTGGGGTTTAGCAATGGATAAACATGGATTTCTTTATGTTTCTGATGGTGCGAAGAATGAACTGAGACGATGGAAAATGGGAGAATATAACAATGAAGGAATTGTAGTGGCAGGTGGAAATGGAAAAGGAAATCAACTCAATCAACTTAGTACTCCTGGTTTTATCTTTGTTGATGAAGAACAATCTGTTTATGTATCAGATAGAGACAATCATCGTGTGATGAAATGGAGAAAAGATACAAGAACAGGACGAATTGTGGCTGGAGGAAATGGTAATGGAAAGAATCTCAATCAACTGTCTTCACCTTTTGGAGTAATTGTTGATGATTTGGATCAAATCTATGTGGCAGATTATGGAAATGATCGAATAATGCGTTGGTGTGAAGGAAAAGAAGAAGGTGAAATTGTTGTTGGTGGAAATGGTCAAGGAGAGCAATCAAATCAATTGAATGGTCCCAGTGGTTTTTCTTTTGATGATGAAGGCAATCTTTATGTTGCTGATAATCGGAATCATCGAATTCAGAAATTTGAAATAATTTTGTGAATGGACTTTTGATTTAAAAAAAAGAAAAAACATCTTATTGAATAAGTACTCAACAAATAAAAGAAAAAATAAAGTTGGGTTGTTGAAAATCAATGAAAAAAATCAACTAATTTTTTGATAAGAAAATAACGAAGAAAAATCTTTTTGGTTTTTTTTTATCAACCTTGAATTGAATTGGTAATATTCATTAGAAAAATTCGAATAAACAAATGTTAAATTCTTCATCTTTTGTTAATTTTTGTCGAATTTTTTAGAAAAGAAAAGAAAATGTTTTCTAGTTTGTAGTTTTATTTTTGATGAAAATAATCAAATTGTCTAAAATTGAAGAGAGAAGAAATGTTTTAGAAAAATTTTATTGCAATGTATTTTACTGACTACGACAAATGTTGAAAAGATTTTTGTTTAATAAATTAACAAATTTTATCATTTTGTAATTTTAGTGGTTCGATCTTAAAAATTTGTTGATAAAAATTGAAGCGAAAATTGATTTGACAAAATGAAATCAATAAAAATAAATTTCAAAATAAATCAATGAACATTTTCATTTAGATGAAAAGCAAACACAATAATTTATGGAAGAAAAATGAAGAAGAGATTGAAATAAAATAAAACATTGATACTAAAAGTTATGAAATAATCCAAAATTTAAATTTGATTTTTGATATCAAATAGATTTGTTCTATTTTTCAAAGAAATTAAAATAAATATTTCATAATTTCTTTATCAAATTGAATTCATTTCAATTTCAGAAAAAAAAATTCAACATTTTCTTTATTTTTGATTTTGAATAAAAAGTCTATATAAAAACTTAAGGGTATGGCTATGGAGTTGAGTGTTACTTGTTTATCTAATAAGAACTCCCACATTCACACCCACACCCACCTACAACCACACCCTCATCCACACTCGCACCGTCACACCCATATTCACACTCACACCCACACCCTAAAATAATAAATCTTTTAATCATCATGCATGATGATGATGCAAGATTAGCATCCAAAGCTCGTAAATAATGAAAAATTTCTTTCTAATATTTTACTACGTATTTCGTTTTTTTTAAACTCTATTTATAATTCTAATTTAAATAACAATCGAAATATTTTTTATGAACATACAACGCATGGAGGTTTACCATACATGAGTGTCAATATATACTCCGTTTCTCATCTAAAGTTCTATGTTGGAAACTATTATCAATTTAAAAAGGAAAAAAAATCATTGTGTCCTGTTATCTTCTACCTCAACTAAAACATATTACCACAGAATAGTAGGCAGCTCTTAATTTTGCGGGGCAGGTGTAGGTGGGTGTGTTGTTCTTATCTCATACCATCCTATACGCATCCTCGAGTGACCTGATGAAGCCATTAAGCAAGGCTTACATGCACGGTATTAACTAAGTTTCATTCAATTGATCAAAATTTTTGTCGCAGTAACACCTTTACTACTTATATTGTATTTCTTCAGAACTGTTTACATGACAAATATATTTAGCATTTGATATGTTGTTTTGTTTCAGTAAGTTGTACAAAGAAAAAGAATGATAAGGATAATCATTTTGTATAGAAACGAAACCGGTATTGCCGCAAAATCAGAATCGATCCTCCTTCTACAGATCGTCCCATGCTAATGTGGACTTTGGTGTACTTGCTTGCCTGGAACCGGTATCATCCAAATCCTCTCGTGTCAATGTGGACTTTAGTGTACTTGCTTGCGTTGAGCCGGTATCGTCCAAATCATTTCGTGTCAATACGGGCTTTGGTGTACTTGCTTGCCTGGAACCTGTGTCATCCAAATCCTCCCATGTTAATGGAACGTTTGTTTCGATCGCTTTGATTGAATCTGAAACACTATTTTTGGCAACAAATAGAGAAAATTCTGATATTTTTAACGGATCTATTGAAATTCCACTTAATTCAATTGTTAAATCGTAACTAGTTTTACATTGCCCTCCTTTGAAGAACGACATTTTGCATTCGAAGATTAAATGAGCATAGACATATACTTGAATATTCGTTTTTACCGAATCATTATTCGTTACATAAGAACTATCAAATCGAAGTATTACGGACGAATATTTGTTTTCTTTTCCCCAATCCGGACATTCCTTAAAACATTTTGTTGCAATTGCTTGAGCAACATCATCTGTACTTATTTCGATTGTTTTGTCATTACGAAACATTTGCCTTAATGACTTGCGCAAATGGCCACGAAGATTATTATAATCTTTATTGTGTTCATTTTCAATTCCACGTTCAGTACACAGCACATTACTACTGCATACTGTTTCTTTCTTTACTTCATGACCATCCTTTTTCCATTCTTCATTATTATCACTTTCAATAGATTTTTCATTGATCAAGTCATGTTCACTACATTCGACTTTTCTTGCTATTGTTTTTGGATCAAAAAATTTTAATAACGTGCCAGGAATACGATTGTAAATTTCCTTTGTTTTATCATGAACATCAGCAGGTATTAAGAGCAACAATGCGCTGATTGTATATAGAAAGAGAGCCATATTAATTGATATTTGTGTTTGAAATTGTGAAAATAATCTAATTCCTCTCTTGTATACTTTGTGGTCTGTACTTGATTGTTGCCAAAAATATGTAGTTACAATTAAGGATGATATTGTGTAATACGTGTGTTATTTCAAGCTGTGAAATGAGAAGACTACGATATACGCATTTATATATATATATACAAAGGAAGAAAAATAATGCGTGTTTTATCCCATGACAAACAAGGGAATTAACCTTGTAACGAACAAAAAAAAAGACACGAAATGATGTTGGTTATTTTTGTTCTGTACAAAGTTAATTCCCTTGTTTGTCATGGGATAAAACACGCATTATTTTTCTTCCTTTGTATATACATATATATAAATGCGTATATCGTAGTCTTCTCATTTCACACCTACATTGGAATATTCAACATTACACAGTTTGAAATAACACACGTATTACACAAAATCATCCTTAACTGGAACTATATATTTTTGGCTACGAATTATCAAAGAGAACGGTTATCTTAATTTAATAGTTTCAAATACATTTCGAAATATATATCAAAATTACTTGATATGGCTTTAGCTACGTACTCAGGCATATTTGCCACTTCGATCGCTATAACGAACGCGATTTTTCTACTTTCATGCTTCTTTTTCGTTGGCTGTGGCGCTCAAGTGGCAACTGTAAACGAAGGCAACGAAATACTAAGTCTCTTTTCTGGTAATACTTATGATAAAGGGCTGGCCATTTACAAGCGTATTCCTGGTACATTAGTGAAATTTTTGCAACAAAAGAAAATAGTTAAGAAAATTGCATTCAAGGATGATATTTCAGCCATTAGACAAATAATGGGAGATGAGAAGAATAAAAATCTGGATAACTTTCAAAAAAACTTACGTGATTCAATTAAAACAGCTTTTCAACGTCAGCGAGTCACAGAAATACGGCCAGAACAATTAGCGGAGGATATCAGAACTAATTATGGCGCAGCGGCGAAGGCATGGGCTCAACGAGGCCAGAGATTGTCAAAAATCGTTCAATTTAACAAATTTTATGAAGCAAAAAATTCAGTATCTTGGACGAAGGTTAACGCATACGTATATATACATATATTCGAAGAATGTGACGATAATTGGGTGGCCACTAATCAATATAAATTTAGTTACGACCTATCGATCGAAATAAGTGGAGAATCAATTGATAAAGAAAAAGCCGAAAGATTTATTGAGTTAGTCAGTAAAAATGATGTTGAACGTACAGTCAAAGAAATCGAATCCAAAGTTACTGTTACATGGGACGATTTATAAAAAGAAAATCTATTATACTTTTATTATCATCTTGGTTTAATTTGTTCAATAATATCTTGAGGGTATGGATGTGGGTATCAAAGACACGCTATACATACAAACACACCAACACCCACATCCAGCCACACTATCCACTCATACCCACACCTTCAAGTTGAATTTAATTTGATAATTTTGATAAAATAATTCAAATAAATAAATGTTAAATAGATCATCTTATACTGGTTTTTGTCAAATTTTATACAAGAAAAGAAAAGAGAATATTTTGTAATTTAAATTAAATTGAAATAAAAATCGAATTGAATTGAATTTTATTGAACAGAAGCAATGTTGAGGGCGGGTGTGTGAGTGTAGGTGTGGGGTGTGGATGTGCGTGTGGGTGTGCGTGTGGGTATGTTTTCTCATCGTACACACCCACACTCTCAAGATGCGATTATACTGGATAAAATCGGCGATACTACTGCAGTAATATATTGGGAAATCAGCGATTAATCGTGATAAATCATAGTAATCGTCACAAATCGACGATTAAACAGTGATTAATTGGACGATTATCGTTTCGATAAATCGCGATATATCGCCAATTTTTGAGCCATTTTCATGACATGGGTCATGTTATAGACACCGAAAAAATTTAAATGCAGTCAGTTTGACTTAGAAAAAGTGTTCAGTTTCCTTTGGTTCTGCTGCCTAATCAAACAGCTCGCCGGATTATTCTCCATTTGAATACTAAAGATCGACTTTATTGTATAATCTGTGAAATATGTTTGAAATATTTAGATTCTGTTTATTGAATTTGAGTGGATGAATCAGTTTCAATAGAATTATTTTTATTTTTATAGAAAACTTCATCTGTAACTAAATGCTGAGTATTGTCTTTTCAAGTTCAGTTTTGTTAGATCGATCATTCTTTATGTTTATCATCTTCCCACATCGAACCGTACGACCTTCGCATACGGAGCAATACCGAGATCGTATGCGAATCGTTTACAATCGTATTTTCCCGTAAAAATGTAACTCGTTTCCTCTCTTTTGTATTCTACAAGGAGTAAAAAATGCTATTGATTTAAAGTTTAGTTTATATATTCGTTGTACCATTGATCTTGATCTAAAATAGCAAAAAGATAATTTATTTTAAAATAATACTTATCGATAGTTTGTATCACAGATATTGATGTAAAATAAAAAAAGTAAATTAATAAACTAGAATACTTACATATTGTTCGTTGTTTATCTTTCAATCACTCCGTATTTTTTCATGATCTTCATATTGCTTCGTAGATCTTCTTTTTTTCCTAAACCATCGTTTACGACTGTATATGTTTGATCTGGTGTCATCCACTTTCCATGGAACTCAAAAGCTCTATTTGTGAATATATGTGTCCCCAAATAACATATAAACACAAAACCGTCTTTTCGAATGAATAAATCTTTTTCAAAACAAAAAATGCCACGCCTGTTTTCCCATTAAACTGATGAAATAAATTCTGGGAAAAAGACGTCGGAACTGTTTTTCAATTATTATTAATGAAATGAGCTTTGGAAAAAAAACGACGGAATTGTTTTTTCATTATAGTAAGGAAATGATTTCTGGAGAAAAGACGTCGGAAGTGTTTTTCTATTAGAT
>CAJNOI010000116.1:265584-280093 GCA_905250115.1 Adineta steineri
TTTCCCAGCCCCCCTTCCCCCCCCCCCCCAAATTCAATAAAAATACGCAAAAATCATTAAAAATAGCTATAAATTATGGAATTTTCTATAAAATATAAGCAAAATGGTTAAATACAGCTATAAATTAGTAGAATTTTAACAAAAATAACCAAAAATTGTCAAAAATAGCTATAAATTAACTAAATTTGAGCAAAAAAAGAAGACAAAGAGCTTAAACATGATCAGATATTTTGATGGGAACATACGTGAGTTCCACATTTTTAGCCCCAACGGGGCTGCGCTGATAAGCTTTTTTAGTTACTAAGCTTGACAATCAAAAAATCGAAAAGACTAGACAGTTTTGGGCAGAGCAGGGCAACTCAGCAGAAAAAAGTGAATTGATTCAATTCAATTCGCGAAAAAAAATTTTGAATTGAATTCAACTCAATTCACGTCCACTAAAAATTTTCCAGAATTCAACTCAGTTCAATTCAATTCAGTCATACTAAAAAGTTGTACTCAATTGAATTCAACTAGGTTAACGAATGGAATTGAGTTAAATTGAGTTCGTCATTTTTCGAACTGAGTTGTCCATTTCTGGTTTTGGGGCTGAGCCCCATCACCTTTAAATTTCTGGTTACGCCACTAGAAGTGACGATATCTAAAAGTTTCGATTTTTTTAACTATTGAATGATCGCCATCTGAATCGACAACATTAGGGAATATTTACTATCAATAGTCGAAATAGGATCAGTTTTTGATGATTTGATTCGATTTACGTTCATCTGAGTATTGAATATTCTTATCTTGTCTAACAGTATTAGACGAAAATATTCTTGATAAAAACGTTTTCATGTGATAAAACTCATTGAGCATTTTAGTAATCAGTCACATTCACCCACTCTCAAGATGATCGGAGAATAATTCTACAGGTTGGATTATTAGTTAACATAATATTGACATGAAACATGTCTATCAACACCTAATCTCATGTTTCAAGTCGCATTTGTATAGAGTTGAGGAATTCAAAAAATATCGTAGTAATATAAAATACAAACTTCAAAGTCGAGAAAATCGACTTTCATCATCATCAATTAATTCTTAGTCTACTGATTTTCTCATGAGAACGATGCGATAATTATATTCTCTTACTCACAGTCACATTCATTCTTACCTATATCCTGTTACATGCAAACACTACACATGCAACATGGTGAAAGTATATCTTATTTTCACTATGTTGAACAATGTCAAATGATTTTCATTCAAATTTTGAAATTCGATTATTATTTATCGTAACTGAATTGTTGGATAGTGCTTGAGTTTCATCAGTTTGCAATATATCAGCGAAATTCAAAACGTATCAATGAAGTCGTTTATAAGATATCTTCCATTAATTTGATTTAGCATTTCATAATGAATCTTATTTTAATCATGAAAACAAAGAGAAGTTTATTGAAAGTTTGAAATCGTTTAATGTGACATTAATTGATAGACAACTTATGCATATGAGAAATTCGGAGTTATTTTAAGAACAAAATTTTTCTGCTCACCTTTCTACTTTATTTAGAATGGACAATCACAGGAAACATGAGTGTCCCACGAAAATATCATACAGCAACAATATTAGCAAATGGATCAGTATTAGTTGCTGGGGGATCCAGCGACATTGTTTGTCTCAATAGTGCCGAATTGTACAATCCATCAACAGGTATTTGGACAACTACAGGAAGCATGAGTGTCGCACGAAATTTTCACACAACATCCACATTAGCAAATGGATCAGTATTAGTTGCTGGTGGTTCCAACGGTACTTATCTCAGTAGTGCTGAATTGTACAATCCATCAACAGGCATTTGGACAACAACAGGAAGCATGAATGCCGCACGACAGTATCACACAGCAACTATATTAGCAAATGGATCAGTGTTAGTTGCTGGTGGATACAACGGTGCTGGTTATCTTAATAGTGCTGAATTGTACAATCCATCAACAGGCATTTGGACAACAACAGGAAGCATGAGTATCGCACGAGAATTTCACACAGCATCCACATTAGCAAATGGATCAGTATTAGTTGTTGGTGGATACAACGGTGCTAGTTATCTTAATAGTGCTGAATTGTACAATCCATCAGCAGGCACTTGGACAACTAAAGGAAACATGAATGCTGCAAGACAATATCACACAGCAACTATATTAGCAAATGGATCAGTGTTAGTTGCTGGTGGATACAACGGTACTTATCTCAGTAGTGCTGAAGTGTACAATCCATCAACAGGCACTTGGACAACTACAGGAAGCATGAGTATCGCACGAGGATTTCACACAGCATCCACATTAGCCAATGGATTAGTATTAGTTGCTAGTGGATACAACGGTGCTAGTTATCTTAATAGTGCTGAATTGTACAATCCATCAGCAGGCACTTGGGCAAACACAGCAAACATGAGTATCGGACGATCTTCTCACAAAGCATCCACATTAGCAAATGGAAAAATATTAGTTACTGGTGGAACCCACGATGGTAGTACTTATCTCAATAGTGCTGAGCTTTATTAATCAATATCGACAAAATGGCATTTTCTTTTCTGAACTGAATTATAAACTTTTTTATGTAATCAAATTATTTAATCATTCGCATTGCTTAATAAATTATTATTCACTAAATAATATATGAATTGGATTAATATTTCGAAATGATACTATTGAAAAAGAGCAATGATTGATAAAAGACAGATCATTATTTGTACAACTGAGTGGATATAAATATCGATGTAAAGAATATTAATCATTCTTCGTTATCAACCATATGTATTCTGATGAGAGTGAGTTTAACATGTGTTGATAACATATGAATAATCATTTTCAAATGAATATTAGAAATAAATAATATGTTGAAACAAATCAATTTTTTCCAGCGAAACTCTTTTTCATGAAATAGTTTGAACATTTTAATTATTGTATTTTATAAAGTAGATAATAATCTGGGGAAAGCACAAATCAAATGTCCATGTCAAAGAAATAAGACATATTGTGGAAAAAATATTAATTAGTTGTAAATAAATAAATGGAAAAGAAAATAGAATTTATATTATTGAAAGTAAAAAGAGATGAATGAGAGTGTAAATCAGTATTTTATTTACTGTGGATGTACACATACAGTTACGGTTACGCAGTGAAATTTATTTCAATGAATAATATATATCTGTCAAATAAATTGATATCATAAGTGACAAAGTAAAAAGACACTAAACACAAAAATAATCTAAAGGCATAAGAATGAAAAATATTTGATTAGTTGATAGTTTTTTAGAATGATATATCATTGTATTCCCGATATTTATTGTTAGGAAAATCTCTGTTTTCGAAAGTACTATGGAAAAGAAAAGATAGAAAAATGTTTTGATGTTTATTCTAAAGAAGTTGAATAATTCTATTGATATCCTTTTGTAGGAATATTCTCTTGAGAGAATATGTTGAAAACATGACAAGATGAATAAAACTTGTCATTTTTTTCGACAATCTGCTCTAATTTTTATTTCTCTCAAAAGAATTATCTGATAAGTCTTTTTTTTCTGATTCTTATCTTTGTTGATAATAAATGTTAAAAAAATCAATTATTTTTATTCTTCTTTTGGATTTTCGTTCTTTATTAAAATTTTATTGTTGCAGTTTATATCTACTAGATAACTTCTGCTCATACTGAATTACGTAACAAGTTCGATTACATTTGTTGATCTTAACTACTTCTTTCAACTAATAAACATTTTCTAGAGGTGTGGATGTACAAAGAGAAAATACTGATATTCACACTCTCAAGATGGTTATTTGTAATGCTCTTTACTCGAGAAAATTAATATTTCAGCTTTAATTGAAAATCTAGCTTTAAACGATGAAATAATGTGTTTTTGTGGTAAAAGAAGAATTTTGATGATCAAGATGATTGCTAATCATTGTTAATCGACGTTTCGAACAATCTTTGTGTTCATTTACGAGATATTGATGAATTTTAATCAGAATGTAGCTAGTAGACCACAAGAGGGTGTGGGTGTGAAAGTAGATGTGAATGTGAGTGTGGGTGTGAGTATTATATCTGTCACATATGCACACCCACACCCACCACACCCACACCCACACCCACACCCACACCCTTACTGTTCTATGATTCATTTATGTATTTGACTGCAACAAGTTTTAAGGTGCGAATTTCTGTTATATTCACATTCGCACACACACACAATTTTGATGAGAAAAACAGTAAAGATCCAATTGTCAATAGACAAACTCTATACAATCTTATGCATTTGAATAAATTTCTAATTTTTGCACTCGATCATTGAAATAATCGGCAACGTAGAGGGTGTGGGTGTGGGTGTGGGTGTGGGTGTGGGTGTGGGTGTGGGTGTAGGTGTCTATTTTCGTTTGACTCACACCAACACCTACACTTTCAAGTAAAAGAACATCATACTTAAGATCAAGGAAAAGACAAAAACGAACAAAAATCAAGTATGCTATTTTATTTCAATAGGGTGCGAGTGTGGGTGTAAGTCAACACAATTCTCATATTCACTCACACCCTGATACAACTTTTTATTATTCTGTTGATAGCAAGTTATGCTAGATAGTTAATCAAGCAGTTTCATCTCTTATCAGTTTTATTTATTTGACGTAGTATAAAAAATATATCCAAATAGTATTTTGCTAGTTTTTTACGTCAATTATAGGTTAACTCTTTTTATAATAGTAAAAAAGATCCTTCCATAGAGCTCTACACTATGGATACTTTTATCAAAAGAACCAAATAGTTTGACTTTGGCGAAAAATTCTCAAATTTTTACTCAAAGGAACACATAATAAACTCTATTATTAAAATTGTAGAATAGTCAACTCTTTTCGTGAAAATAATAAATTCTAACGATTTTTTTTCAGCACTTATTTCCACAAACTCTTCGGCTCATAATCCCTATAGTAGTTTATAAAAAATTGCAGAAAGTGCAAAAGTTTATTATTTTCTACTTTTTGTTGACAGTATAGTGGAGAATGGACAGATCTTTGGTGGGAGATGCGGAATCTTCTATAGAAGATATATGAGACCACTCGCGTATCGTGCATCATACTCGTTACAATAAAATGAGTATAAAAAAATATGTTGCTTTAATAGTTTTTTTTTCTTTCAGGATACATTACATTTCCTTCAAAAAACACTGACTTTTAACGCGTTTCTTTATCAAGAATCGCATTCCCTAGAAGGCTTGAACTTGTCTGGCGTTTGCTGCATTTATAGCAGCAGATAGTAGTGTAAGCCGTCAGCCGATTTTTGCTAGCGCCGACGCGCGTCCAAGCCGACGGCTTACAACTCTAGCAGCAGATGATAACACATATTTGTCACAATTTTATTCACTGATAATTTTCAGAAAAAGGAAGCTAGTCAGTTTTTTATTATTGTTATGTTTGTTGCAAATATTCCATATCGATGTAATCATGTAAGCGAATAAAATTGTTGTTTCCATGAACATTATTTTTTCAGTAGCTTACTGAATATTTTTTTAATATTTTGACAAATGTTCAGCTATTAATTTAGAATCTGTCTGGAAAAAAAACTTGCTTTTGTTCAATTGATACAAAATAGTATAAAGAAAAGGTAACTATTTGTAGAACATAAAAAACTTTTTATTCAGTTATATCAAAGTCTTTCATTGATTTGTCATTATTTGGACTTATTGAAAATCCATCCAGACCAACGATGATAGATTTATTTTTTTTATTATTTCCAACGCAAATAAGCGTATATGTCTTTTTTTTAAATATTGCTAACCAATGAGAAAAATAGAGAAAACGTAACTAAAGCCAGATGTTAATCTTAGAGACATAGAACTTTCATTCATTTATGTAAAGAGCAACGGTAAGTGTAGATGCTGCAATGTAAAATAATAGGATAAGTTTTATAGAAACATCTAATATGAAGATAAAGCGTGAGTAAAATCATTTTAGGAGCCAATCCACCTAAGCTATGATCTATCACTGAAGGGTTTGTTCAATCGATATGCTACGATTCGGATCCGTTTCATATATGTGATAGAGAAAAGACTTTGATGTTTTTGAACGAAAGTTGATTAAAACAATAGTGACCTGTTGATTTTGTATCGAGTTTTTATGAAGAGTACTATACAAAAGTATTATAACTAGAAGGGCTTTTGAAGACCTTAGCTCAAACATTTATAAATTCTGCACATAGAAAAGATATTAACTCTTGAGAATGTAGATGTGGGTGTAGGTGTGTGAGTGAGTGTAGGTTGTGGTTGTGGCGGTGAGATGAATATAACGCCCACACCCACCCACACCCTTTCCTATTGTAGCCAAATCTGATTTTGTGTATATTTCACGTTATTTGACGATAATTTCTTTAAAATGTCTCCATTACATTCTCCCAACCCACCCTGCACCTCTCCAATCTTGAGTTTTTCGTGCGACTCCTAATTTTGTTTATCATATTTTATGAGACTAATCCGATCGTTACTAGGTTGGGTTAGGTTACAGAAGGTACCGTCGCTCTCCCAGCATACGACTCTTGTTTGCTTCTATTTACAGCACTCACTAGTACATAATTCAGAAATATTGTAATAATGTCGGTGTATCGTGATATTTGCTGTCTAAAAACTGTGTTGATATAAAATGAAATCTTTTCTTTAAGTTGGAAAAAGACATAAATTTGTAGATGCACATATATGACATATAAAGGCAAAAAACATTTCTTTACTCTTGGTTTTGGACAGTCAGTCACTTTTCATATTTTCCTTGACAACGCAAACACAAAACTCGTTTCATAATAGATTTTTCTTGCCACGTCGATGCAATCGAAACGAAAAAGATAATAGCAGAAAAAAAAGACAAAAGAACGAAAAAAACCAAAGAAAGTGAAAAACAAAGTAAAGAGCGACAAAACGAAAGAGAACACGAAAGTAAAGAACAGAAAAATATCACGTCGGCAACGTCCAAAAACGACACTTACACGCTTAAGAGCTGTATATTTCAATGCATGAAAAAATGTCGTTGATAAATAAATAGGTAGCAAAAGTAAAGCTATCGGGCACTTGTTTTTTTATCGAATAGTATATACTCAACAGCATAAAAAGTGTTCCACGCGCACCAAACGAATTTCTTCACGTTTGTCTCATATAGTAAGTAATTTTTTACAACAAATATCTGATCAATGATACCACAAATTAAAGAAATAGAAAACATATTCAAAATGTTTATATAGAAACAAAATATCATCTTATGTGCATCCATGTTTGTGGATGCCCAAGAGAAACAATCCTGCCGGTCGAATTACGATCCGGATTTCGAGAAAATCAGACAGGATTCTGATTCAAAAAGTGTAGTGATCCCTTCGAATTCGATAATTGGAATCTGATCGACAGAAACTCATCAAAATTACTCCATGAACCGATCGGAATCATTCAAATCCGATAGAATCCGGATGACAGTCAATCTCACGGGTGTTTTACCTTTGACGCTGCTTGGTATAGGACTCCTTCACATATTCCCATTAGATTTCGACGTTTCTTCGTGAGCAGTCATCCTATTCCGTAATACTTAGCACTTCGGAATCAGCTCCGTCCCCGAAACCAGTCCCACCAAATTCCAGAAAATGAGTTTCGGTAAATTCCCACACTGTTATTTTTTGGGTGTCTATACACGTTTACTGAGAAATGTAAACTCGAAAATGCTGCATCTTTTTTAAAGCCGATTTTCTAAAAAGTATTATTTGAAAATAATTCTTAGTGCAGGAATTTCGTCTGACACCGAGAATTTTGCCCAACTCAGGGAATTGGCGGAATTAAAGTGAACTGATTCCGAAAGTTTTTGAAATAGGATGTATTCTCTTCTTCGTAGCAGTTGCTGTAAGGTTACATTTGAACAAAGATGTACGAAGGCTCAATTCAAAGTTTGCAACGAGACATTATTACGATCTGTGAAGAAACAGCGGGAAGGTCGATATAAGTAAATTCTCGAATTTCTGATGTAGCAATTCAATTACGAAAATACTCAATTTAATTAACTGGATAAGGGGTGAAACTAGTATTGGTTACTGATCGATGTCATTCTGAGGGTGGGTGTAGATATCGATGTGAATGTTGACCTTTTTGATTTAATTGTACCCACACCCACACCCAGTTTTTGGTTGCAGAAAGTGAACAAAACATGCAGGCATTTTCTGCGAAGACAACTTACTCTCATTCCTACATTCTACCTTCTGAAAAACTCTTTTTTTTATTTGTTGTTACACTTTATTTCCCAGAAAAAAATCTTGTCCATCATCATAATTATATTCTCCTTGTTGGAAGAAATTTTGTAATCATTTCTGCATTTTCCTTCCAGGAAAAAGACTTATTTATTCCCATCCTCATACTCTTTCCCGGAAAAAAAACTTGTCTATCATCATTCATGCATTCTAGCTCCTGAAAAAATTGTTTCTTGTTTGTGTTGTTACACCTTTTTTCCAGAAAAGAAATTTGTGCATCATCATTCTCATTGGCAGACGTATTTTTCTTGCTCTCACTCTTATACTCTCCTTCATGAAAAAAACTAATATATTCTCGTCCTCAAACTCTTTCCCGGAAAAAAACTTGTCTATCATCGTTCTCACATTCTCAACATTGGAAAGAATATTTTTTGCTCGCATTGTTACATTCTCTTTTTCAGAAAAAAATATTGTCACTCTCGTACGAAGAGAAGGAAATTATTTTATAATTTCAATAGTAAGTAGTAAACATGGTGGTATTTTTTTGTCTCTCAGTGGATAGATGTAAAGACCGGAGATAAATTCCAGTACTTATCGATTCAGTAGAATTTTCAACTAGTCGTGATAGTAAGGGTGAGCAAAACAGTCTCATTTTCATACACCTTAGCGTCAGTGTAAAGGAAATAACCTACGTCCCATTTTTGATTTATTTATTTAAATAATAATCAACGATTACTTTTATTATATACGTTACTATTATTTCTAGTTGTTTGTTTATAATAGGCATACTTGATTGGCGAATAGTTAAAAAGGGCATACTTAGCGAACTGCAGGCTACCGTCACGAAGCTGAACGAAGACAGAGATTCCTCACGATACTGCGGGGGGGGGGGGGGGAACTGAAGATACAAATCTATCGTGCTTAATCTACGTACTTATTCCACCATTGTCGCCATTCCTCTGTACTACTAGTACGAAATACAGACACACTCACGCCGAACCGACATGGCCACTCTCGACTCACTAAAGGGGGCCCTCAGGCAGAAAGCCACGGCAACAGCATCGTTCACGAAGCAGCCATTGTCCGACTCAGAGTACAGCGCCGCCTTCGAAAGCTGGGTGCGAAACTCAGAATGGACGACGTACCAAGACTTCATTATCCCTCAACTATCTCAAGTATTGGCTCCCCTGTTCAACTCGCGTATCCGTATCTCGGTGCTAGAGATCGGACCCGGCCCGAAGAGCGTATTTGGATATCTGCCCGGTCGTTTGAGAAGGAAGATTAAGAGATACGCTGCGTTTGAGCCTAATGGCTTGTTCGCCACAACATTGGAAAAAGGGCTTTGCTCTACTTCGGGGTCCCCGCTGCCCTGTCTGGAAAGCCCTCCCGACATCCATCGAATCCCATTCGTTTTAGATAATAACAACACAGGAAGCGGTACCGGTGACGAAAAGTTCGACGTCGTTCTATTCTGCCACAGCATGTACGGCATGAAGCCCAAACGACTGTTTGTCGAGCGAGCGCTGAAAATGCTGGATGAACAACCAGAAAGCGGAATGGTGGTGATTTTTCATCGAGACGGAACCCTGGACCTCAACGGCTTAGTGTGCCATCGAACGGCTTCTTTCCCTACTGGAGTCATTCGCGTGGCAAATGACGATGAGGTGCTGGACTGTTTTGCTCCTTTCATTGCAGGGTTTGTCATACAGGATGTGGACGTGGACAAGGCTATCCGAGCCGAGTGGCGTAATGTATGCCGTGCCTTGGGCCGTCGTGACGAAGTTCATCCAGACCATCTGTTATTCAGCTCGCCTAACATCATGGTGGCATTTACCCAGCATGCGACCGCGTTGCCGGAGCTAACGGCCCAGATGCCATTGCCAGAGGGGAATGGCGCAGTCAAAAACCGGGAGGCTCGCCTTCACCGTCCCGCCTCGATTATTAGACCGACAGAGATCAAGCATGTCGTGCAGCTCGTTCAATTTGCTATAAAGCATGGGTTTAGCCTGACCGTCGTCGGCGGGGGTCACAGCGGCCACTGTCTCTGGCCCAACGTCATCTCAATGGAGATGAGCGCCTTTGACCAAGTACACATTCTCACGGCCGGGGAGGATGAAGGAAAACCTGGTTCTGACCCCGGTCCCTTGGTCGTCACCGAGGCTGGCTGCAAGACGGGGGATATCATCCAAAAGACCATGGCAGCGGGCCTGACGGTGCCCCTGGGGGCCCGCCCCAGCGTAGGCGCAGGATTGTGGCTTCAAGGCGGCATCGGACACCTGGCCAGGCGGCACGGACTCGCGTGCGACGCCATCGTCGGTGCCATGGTGGTCAGTGTCGACTCTGGCCAAGTCCTATGCATCGGTCATGTACCAAGCCAACACCGGCCGGCCAGTGATGTCCGCCCGGAAAACGAAGCCGACCTGTTATGGGCGATAAAAGGCGCTGGGACCAACTTCGGCATCGTGGTCAGCGTTACTTTCAAGGCTTATGCAGCTGCGACCTATTCGGTTCGAAACTGGGTTATCCCGTTGAGAGATAACCTCGAGGCGCAGCTCAAGCTTAGCGACTTTGACAAATTGGTCGCCAGCAAGCTCCCCCGGAACTGTTCTGCAGACGCGTACCTGTACTGGGACGCAAATCAGCTGCATATGGGCGTGATCATGTACGAATCTTCCACGACTGAACTCACCTTTGAAATACCCACGCCAGTACGTGCATTTTTGGGACCGGAAAATAGTTTCAAGATTGTGGACGGTGTCGGTTTGTTTGAGACCGAGATGTATATGTCCGGGATGCACGGCGGCCACGGGGGCGGCAAGACCTCCTCATTCAAGCGTTGTTTACTCTTAAAACATATTGGAGAAGTGAACGTCGCCGGCATCTTAGTGGAGGCCATGGAGACTCGTCCCTCGCCACTCTGCTATCTGCATCTACTACATGGTGGCGGAGCGGTCGGAGACGTGGCGGCCGATGCCACTGCTTTTGGCTGTCGAGACTGGGACTTTGCCTGCGTCGTAACTGGTGTCTGGCCGCGTGACCAAGATGGTACCGAAGTCGCTGAAGCTGCAGTGCGGTGGGTTTATAACGTCGCCAGGGACTTGCTGCCCTTGAGTAACGGAGCTTACGGCGCTGACCTCGGACCGGACCCCAGAGACATCGCGCTGGCGGCTAAGGCTTTTGGGTCAAATCTACCGCGTCTGATCCGTTGCAAACACAGTTCGGACCCGCACAATGTGCTAGCTTACGCCTGCCCGTTCCGGGAAGCGCCGATGGAACAGAAGCTCATCATTCTTGTCACGGGCGAAAGCTGCACCGGTAAAGATTATTGCGCCGATATCTGGGTCTCCGGGTTCAGGTCATGTACAGACAAACGCCTCACAGCACGGGCAGTCAGCATTAGCGATGTAACCAAGCGAGAATACGCAACGGCTACCGGTGCCGACCTGAACCGCCTCCTGCGGGACCGTGCCTACAAGGAACAACACCGGCCAGCGCTGACGACATTTTTCCAGGACCAGGTGCGGCAACGACCTCGACTGCCAGAGGAGCATTTTCTGCGTGTGGTGCACGACGGCAGAGATGTGGACGTGCTGCTAATCACCGGGATGAGAGACGAGGCACCGATCACAGCCTTCTCGCATTTGGTGCCAGACAGGAGACTGCTCGAGGTTCACGTCAAAGCTAGCGAAGAGACGCAGCGGGTTCGCCGAGAGTATAACAAGGATAACAATGACAATAATGACACTGATATTAATAGATCGAGTCCGACGGCCTTGGACTACCGCCCTAGTCTCATCTTCGACAATGACACGACCGGAAGTGACGGGATAAAAAGGTTTGCCGAACATTACCTGCTGCCCTTCTTCCACGAGGACCTGCAGCGACTGGCCAATATGGTGCGCTCGGTACGCGATTTTCCACGCACAGGCATCGAGTTCCGCCACGTGCTCAATATCTCCCAGCAGCCAGGTGGGCTGGCCTTGTGTGCCTCTCTCTTGCACACCCATTTCATCGGTGACTGGACCAAAGTCGATGCGGTGGCTTGTTGCGAAGCCGGGGGCTTTGTTTATGCGTCGGCGCTGGCCGCGCGGGTCGATGTACCCTTGGCGCTGATTCGCGATGCCGGCAAACTTCCGCCACCCACCGTTTCCGTCCTCAAAGACTCGTCGCATATCTCGTCTTCGGCCTCCAACGACTCAAGTGAGAAGATGATCGAGATGGACCGGGACGCGGTCCTCAGAGGTGCATCCGTGGTGGTAGTGGATGATGTGCTTGCCACGGGGAAGACGCTTTGTGCGGTGCTACAGCTATTAGCTGAAGCTGGCGTCGGTGCTGAGGATATCAACGTCATGGTCGTGGCCGAGTTCCCCGTTCACCGTGGCCGGGAACTGCTGCGCAGACGCGGCTTTGGCAGAGTCCATATTCAAAGCCTTTTGGTCTTTGACGGTGCTTAGGAAAGAAGGTGGAAGATTTTGGAATGTTGTATTTTTGACAGGGACGATCTTTGAGTAAGAACATAGTACTGTCTAAGCATTAAAAGTCGATCCAATTTAAATATAAAAACATAAACGTTAACTTTTTAAAATAAGTTATTATAATTATAAACTAAAGGTATAAGAATAAATGAAAAATATATAATATATAAAAGAATAAAAGTGTGGGTGTGTTTTAGCTGCCATGACTAGTTTCACGTCAGCTACGACGACTAACGAATGGATTATGTATTTTGAATTTAAAAAATCCAAAACAAAGACGTTTATCTACTGTGTTACAAAATCGTTTTCTCAATTTTGCAAGAATAGATTCACTTGGCATCTTGAGGGTGAGTATTATTTATAAAGAGATGCTACGACTATAGGGATTAGAAGGAATTGCATGGAATGTTTGGAAAGTTCCGAGGATAATAGAAGTAGGATTTCTGTAATGGTGTATGTGTGTGTGTGTGAGTGAACAAGTAGCTCCACTTCAATTGGATGGTATTAATGTTGCAATCTTCGGCGTCACATCAACGGGCAAATCCACAATAATCAATAAATTATTGGGCAAAGATGTGGCTGCTGTCGGTATTGGTGAAACAACAAAAGATATTCAACATTATGATGGTGCTGGGTATCGACTGGTTGATATACCTGGGAGAAATGATGATATCCAATATTTCACTGCCGATTATATTAGTTTTTGGAAAGGTTTGACCATTCGTCTGGTCGCTATCACACACACAGTAAAAGAGATGACAAAAGTTTTCAAATTATTAGATGCGATCAATCTGAACTATGATATTGTCGTCAATAAATTCGATCAAGTAGCGCCTGATGAAGTTGATGCGTTCAAAGATCAACTTCGTCAAGAAACAATAGATGCCGGATTGCAAGGTGTTAATCGAATGTTTTTCGTTAGCGCACGAAATCCTCGACAATTTTCTGACTGGTTGGCTCTGTGTGACTATATTACGGGATCGAAGAGTGCTCAGCCTCCTCAGAGGAATGTTTTTTCCGCACTGAATATGGGGATGCTGAATCCACAAACACAGAAATAGAACATTCACGTGTATGGTGGTCTTTCCTGCACTATTTTGTGACAGGAAAGCTTTAAAGAACTCGCAAAAATATCGTGTTGTCAACAGAATTTTGGCGTTTTTTTCATAAATTTTATTTTATTTTTTCACTCCTAGGGCTCACTTATCTGGGTGTCGGTAGGAGTGTGGCTGTTGGTGGCTCTGGATAAAGTATAACACTCACACCCACACCCTCAACGGTATTAGCATTTGTCTTTAGTTTTAAAACAGAAAAATAAATAATCAAGCCAAACGAAAATTTTTAAATGACATTAAATTGATTTTTCTTTTTATAAAAAAAGATATTTCTCTAATTTCATCGAGTTTATTCTTACAGACAAAATAATTCATAATGAGGAATTTAACATTTCGAAATAGTTTTCCTTTTCATTTTATTTTCTTTAAATTCAAATCGATTGATTTTAGATCAATCATTTATTTAAACACATTGAGAAAAGTTCAAGAAAAACCTTGATCATCATGTCTAAGAGTTTTAAATTGCTCAATGAAAAGTAAAGAAAATTGAATAGATTAATGACATCTATTCAAAATTTCATTTTGGTATTCAATGAAAATTACACTATTATTTGTATCTCAAATCATATAAATGACGAAAGGTCAATAAAACTCTCATAATTCATCTTCTTCAAAAGAGACTTAGTTTTCATGCAATGTCCATTAATGAATATGAATAATAATGAGATTTGAAATTAATAAATGAAAAAGTA
>CAJNOI010000116.1:280193-302362 GCA_905250115.1 Adineta steineri
ATTGTAATGATTAGCTTTTCCATTATTCTATATGATAGTAAATATTCAAAAAAAAAGTAATATGATTATAGATTTGATGATTTACCTTTTTAGTCCATATAGTAACTGTAACGGAAAAGAGAGATATAGTATGCTTCTAATCGATGTATATAAGGTAATAAAGGAGAAATGGTGTAAATTACTCGAATAACACTGAAATATAATGATAATAACGTTACACTTCGTATTTCTATGATACGTGTTATTATAAGAGACTAGAGAAAGAAAATATATCGAGAGGAAAGAAAGAAAGAAGAAGCAGGAAGTAGGGGAAAAAAAGATCACGTATTAGTAAAAAAGACAAAAGAGGTATCATTTAAAAGGATGTTCAACACTTCTCTAGGTACGGTAACATTAACTTAATCCTTTATCCACTATTACAACACCTTCGATATTTATAATGTATAGAAAAGATCTTATGAGATATTTTTATGATTAACTTTGTTCACAAAAAATTCTTTTTTTTCATTACGAATCTGAACATTGCATTACATATTTGAATAAATTCTCTACAAAAGGGTTTTTTGTAAATGATTAATGAGTTTATATTTTCTGCATCCTTTATTACTCTTATGTGTTTTAGAGATGCTCTGAAAAAATGGTTGATTGGAATAAAATACGTCATGTATTTGCTATTATTGTCACCTATTTTTGTACTGCTGCATGGGTAGTTACTGCTTGGAGAGAGTTTTATAAACTAAATAGATATGTCAGTCGTCAATGTCAAGTCAATTCTGTTAACATCGACTGGCGTGGAAAGAAATTTCAAGGTATTTGGGAAGTAACGGTGCTGGATGAACATGAAAGAAGCTATGTTTTAGTGAGAGAAGGTTTATCAAAAGGTCTCAAGGAACAAGCATGGGATGAAGCACAGAAATATCAGGTACAATCCTACTTTTCTTCCTTATTAAATGCATAGGGACTACAAAAGTTTTTTCGTCTGATTCTTGTAGAAGTGATAATTTGAGGACATCTATTCAATTATAATGTCTAAACATATTTAGAATTTTGTGCAAAATTTCAGACTCCCACATATTACCTATCAGATCATTTGCGGTATGAGTTTTTAACTTCCACGTCAACAATTTCGCACTATGATTTTATATGACTGAAAGATTGGTTTCATGAATTCCAGCGAAATAATGTGGATGTTGAAGATATTGTCAGCTCAAGTCGTCCTCGAACATCTGTCAACTGATTCCCATCCAACCAAACTTCATCGAAATAAAAGTTCTAACAAGAGAATGATGGCTATTCTGTTTATGCAATCAAGTCGATACCGTTAGAATTTTCTCTATATTCTCCTCATCATAATTTCTGTGACTTCTGTTTATTCCCAAAACTCAAAAATCAATTACGTGAGATTTCGAAAAATAATCGAATGCGCAAATACATCGATGTTGAAAGACAATACTTTAAAAAAATACACTACAATCAACCTTTGAGTATTTATTCTAAGAGCTGATGAAAAAACTTTTGTAGTGTCCTATGTATTAATTAAATCATTCTATGAAATTTATGATGATTATATCTAGATCAATCAAACATACATATGTTATGGTCCTCCTCTTAATCAAAGATCAGCTGGACTTTGGGATTGGCATTGGAACAAAACATCCAAATTTAAATTTTGTGTTCTTGCATTGGCTGCAATGGTATTTTTTATTGCGGGTACGCTACTGTTGAGAGGAGCAATACCTTGGATAATACCCTGCAAAACTAATCGAAAAGAACAGCATCAACAGGAATTACAGAGACCGATAAGAAACGACGAGCAACAAGAGTGAGTATGGGTGATGAACAAACATAATAAACACTTGTATATTATATTTTCAAGATTTTGTTGTAAAATGCATTTATTTATTCATATCACTATTTATATCGTATGTGCGTTATTTTATTGTGCATTTAAAATTACTTTTTGTGTCAAAGATTCTAACGATTTTGAGAGAGCTGGATGCATGCTGCTCAAAAATAAATAAAATTAGTGTATTCTCAAGACGATAGTACGTTGTTTCAGAGTGGACTAACCTCAACGGTGGGTGTGGGTAGTGTTATATGAAACCCACCCACACCCACACCCTCAAGATGGTGTAATTCTTTTCTTTCCTTCATTACGTTACAACATACAGTATTGATATTATGAAATTACAAAAATATAGAAAACATCACGCTTCTTTATTATATGACTTTAGATAATGTTTAAGAAACAAATTATCTTATAAAAATAAAAATAAACAATGAAAAAAAGTATTCGTGTCTATTGAGATATGCAATAGCATTATATACACAATCGAAAGAACGTACTCCATCCTTCAAAAATGAATTTTATTTTTTTATTACATTGGTAAATTAGTCAATGGACATTTAAATATAAAATCTTTTGGAAATAATTCAGCAGCTTTTGGTAATAATTTTTTATATACTTGTCGAATTGTATTTTCTGCTGCACCAGTTGCAGTTGCTATATCTTTCAATGGCTGTCGGTCATCAGCAGCAGCACAAGCCATATAAATCGATGCACTTGCAATTGATTCTGGTGCACGACTCTGTATATCACAAAATTCTTTTGCTTGTTCAGCAATATGAATAGCTGTTTTTTTAATAAGAATTTCTTCGTTAAGTTGAAGTTGACTACAAAAACGAGGTATCAAATTCTTAGTATTCATGGATTCAGGTTGATTATTATCTACTAATTTTCTAATGATTTTTTTAAAACATCGACCAATTTCTACTTTTGATGCACTTGTTGCAATTGCACAAATTTCTTTAATTGTACGTTGTGCGCCTTCATGTCGACAGCCTATATAAATACATGCTGCAGCAATTGCATCTTGTGAATAACCTCGTACACATTTATTTTCATAGCATTGTTTAAAAACTAAACATGCACGATCAATAATTCGAGTTGATAAAGAAATACGTCCAGCCATTTGTCGAATAGTATCAAAACCAGTTTTTAATGCTTTATCTTCAGATGACATTTGATTAGATCTATTAGTATACTTTTGTTTACCAGATTCATCAAGTGCTCCAGCACCTGTTCCTGACGTCGTAAAAGTATGAAAATTATCGGTACTGAACAATGGATTTTGTGTAGCACCGACACGGCTCATATCTTTAGTATCACTATCATTAGAAAATGTACGCCATTCAGAACTAACATCGATCATTCGATCTCCAGCGACTAATCCGCATTCTGGACAAATCATATCACCAGCACGATAATCTTCAATCAATATTGCTTCTGGATGAAATCGACATGCTAATTGTTTAACGTACCGTGACATCTTTATGACTATTATTGCTTATATTGAATATATTGCTTCGTCAATTTATAAAAAAAAATTTCCCATAAAACATTGAAGGACACCACATCTTGCTTGCGTTTACATTTTTCATTCGTTTTCTTTTCTTTAATCGATACGATATATGTAAAAGTAAACTAGATGTCGCATTCCATAGTGTTTTGAGAGAAGTTGTTTATTACAACTACTACAAGAGGTAAAGATTTCAACTTATTAAATACATGTTGCGATGATAAAAAGATGCAGGCTCGTGTTAACGCTGACTTGCCAGAGAAATATTTTCTTAAAATAAAATAAAATAGAAAGATGTCGCAGTTCGATTACAGTTGTCTTCTATATGTAATATCATGCCATAATCGTTAGCAGGGTAATCATTGGTCACCTATGAATCAGCTTTATGTCTATGAGTTAGGGGAATTTTTTTCTTCCTTCTTGCAAAATATTCATCACATATGAGTCATATTTACTGATGCGTTAGTGATCGTCTCGACACTGCAGTGCCGTTTAGTTCGGTCCACACCTGTGTCTCTCGGGACACGGGAACCACATTTTAATTTGAAAAGGAAAATAAGAAACTATGAAAAATATATTATAGTAGAACTGAAACAATAAAGATTTACAAGACGACAATCTTAAAAAAACAGATAATTTAACATAAAAGAAGATGTACATGTTTGACGACTTAATATTTTACATATTTCGTACGGCAGACTCATAGTCAGGTGGCGGATCATTATCCTTAAATTCTGTTTGTCCATGATTCGGAACTTCAGCAGCAGTTACAGAATGAAATATTTGTTGTTGATCTGGATAAGGATTAGCATTAGGTTCTGTTCCTAATATAATCGGTATATCAATATCAAAATCAGCAAATATTCCTTCGACTATAACTGCAAATTTAATTAGATAATGAATATGAACATTGGCAACTGCTTGAAGACCTCCATGAAAGTTATATGATGGAGGTAATACAATTGGAGGAATTATTATGGAAAATGTTTCTCGAATTTGTTCATTTTTAAGATTAATAATTTCTGGTAATGTTGTTTCAAATATCTTAAATTTTCGTGAATTTGCTCCAATTTGATAGTTTTGTAATAAAATAACATTAATACATTTAATTAATACTTTACGTGGATTTTCAATTTCTAACGTGCCAATAATTGATTCTCCAGGAATCATTCCTAATTTATTTAAAATTCCTTTTAAAATAATATCTTTTCTATTTTTATTACCAAATGTAGTTGAAATTAAACATTGAGGATTCTGTAATAGATTAACATGAGGAAATACACTTAAATATCTTGTTTCTCTTGTATTTGATTTATACCATACTTTATCTATAACAACTTGTAGATAATATCGAACATGTGGATATGATTGAGGACGATTGATAGTCGGTGGAAGATGTTCAGTTAAAAGAATTTGAAATGGCCATGAATATTGTCCTTCATTATAAACTAATTGTTGTTGTTGTTGTTGTTGTTGTTCTACTTCAGGTTGTGCAAGGGTAAATTTAGAAAAATAAAAAGGCACATGATGATATTGTGTTTGTGTATGTGTATTACCTCTACCATCTGAAACAGTACGAGTTGTTGTATAACCAATTTCACCTATTAATTTTATATATATTTCATTTGCTTCTAATTTTCCATCCATAATATTTAATTGTACAGTTCCATTTACATATTCACCAGTATAATAAAATGAATTATTTCGATTAAGATTAATTACAATTATATTACTAAAACCACAACCCATTTAAAAATGATTTAATATGCTAGAATATCTATTTTACTTGTTCAATTTTTATTGTGAAATTAAAATAGATTATGTGATGTTTCTGTCGTTCTATCGTTGTATGATATAGTCGTGTAAAAGGAAGTCAATTTGAAATGCAACGAAGAGATAGAATGAAAGAGAAAGATTTCCTTCTCGCGACTAGAATATCTTGGAAGAATAAAAATGACTCGTCATCCGCGGACGAACACACAAGCGAGTGCTTATTCCTTTTTTCTATGTCTACGGATTGCATGACGTCTGTAAGTAGAGAAAGAAAAGAAAATTTTTTCCAGAATTATATTTTGGAATTTTCAAATAATCTACGGATATAAATCTTAGAGAAAAAGTATAGAAATATTCTATTGGATTATAATAATAACTCTTTTATTTCATTTATTCTATATATAGTATGAAAAGTATAATTATACATGTAAATTACAGACAAAAAAAGAATATTGTAGATAAATCTCTATGATCATAATAATTAGTAATGTACATTAATTCGACTTCAAATATAAATGAAAACGAAAAAATATCATGTACTTTCTATCAAAGCAACAGATAAAAGGTTTTCAAAATAATAATTCAGAATTGTTACTAGAATGTTCTTATGAAAATAGAGGAAAAAATGAATCAGAAATTTGAAATGCCGAATTTTATTTTCGTTTATGATGGCTTATATGAGACTGGCAAAAACAAATGTAGAATTAATTTGTCTGCTCAGTTCCAATTCAAAGTCGGGTCTATATTCTACTTCATTTACACCAACATCTACGTCCTACATAATATTCTTGCGAAATATTCATCGCATATGAGTCATATTAATAATGTGTATGACCAGTGTGAAGATAAATCAATTGAATTCGACTGTTTTCTTATCGCTTCTCGGTCTTTCATAGGCTTAGATCAAAGTGTAGTATCTGTTCTCGTCGGTTAGAAAGCCGGCGCTAGCCATTCGAGTTTACTTGGATGATTGATGTGCTAGAGATCGTCTCGACACTGCAGTGCCATTGAGTTCGATCCACACCTGTGTCTCTCGGGATACAGGAACCACATTATAATTTTTAAAATGAAAATGAGGGTGTGAGTGGGTCAATTTAGTTTAATCCATTAAGTTTGATTTGTTGTTTAATTCCGCTCAAGTCAGCAATTCAGGGTGTGGGTATGGGGTATAGATGAATATTATATTCATCTCACACAAACACGTATATCCTTCAAGTTTTATTGGTTAACTTCATTTTCTATTCACTATATGGGGAATGATTTTCATACGATATTATCAAATCATCTGATTATCATGTTATTTTCTATTCAACAAATCCATACAGGTTGAAATAGATTCACTTATTTTTAGTATGATGTGAAATTTTATTTCTGTCGTTTAGTAGAAAATCTGATACAATCTATGGGAAAGATAATAATGAAGAATCGATGATTTCTTGTAGAAAATATTTTCCAAATTCTACAAAACTTACTCTTAATAAAAATGAAAATTTTTTTTCGTTAATTCTTAACCATATTCTTCTGTTAAACCAACTTAATACATTAAACATGAATTTATAAAAGTAATTGAATTCTTACGTTTTACATCTAATATTCATACATTAATACTTGATCGATCACTCTCTAACATAAATTTAGAATTCATTGTACAAAATGAACATTTTCAATTGATTTCAAATATAAAATCTCACAACTGATAAAATTAACGAGAATGTTATACCAATTTTAATATTTTTATTATCGGAAAATAATCATCATTTGAACTGATTTTGTCAAAAAAAAGTAGAAGCATATTCAACTACTGTTTACAAAATGAAGGCTTTAATAAAACTAACAAAATATTTGACTAAACCGATTTACTTTTGGCGAAAATAAACAAGAATATTATTTTTCTTTGATATAAAATTATTTTAAATAATTAGATTTTATAGAGAGACTGTCATAGAGATGACGAGCATTTATTGCGCAGTGTTTTTATAAACATAATCGATGAAATAGAATACCCGCGCCCTCAAGATTCAATGCGTTTTTTTATAACAGAATTATTCTGATGTATTGAAAGATCACGGCAATATTGGGTGGATGAGGAAACTACGCCCAGAAAAGCCTCACAATATAATATAATTATAATTATCTAAGAAATTCATTTATGTTTTTTATTAATCAATCATAAATCCATACGCATGTAAGTGGAGAAGGAATAACCTATTTTACTAATATCGTATAAATGTGAGTATTCTTTTCATCTATTCGTCCACACTCACACCCACACCCAATACAGAGCTGGGCAACTCAACTCAAAAAAGTATCCAATTCAATTCATAGGTATTTGCGAATTATGCTCAGTTCAATTTATTCCAATTCACAAAATTTTACTCAATTCAACTCGACACAATTTATCAACTGTAAAAAGATATGTCCGATTCAATTCATTTCAACTCAGTAATTGAGTTGAGTGGAGTTGTTTAGCTCTGATTCAATGATAATCTATATTAAATTAATACCATGATGAACTTTAAAAGAATATTTTAATTTAAGACCTGTGAGAGCAGTGGTAGCTGATATGATGTTAGGTATAAAAATAAATGATACATAGAGAAAAATATTGCAGATTAAAAATAAACTAATAATGGCATCATTCTTAAAAACAAAGTAGGTGAGAAAATGTATAAATCATGCGGAAAAAGAAGTGATGCTTATCCATTAGTGTTTAAATATTATAATGATGTTTTTTTTCTCGGTTGGATTGTCACGTTTCGTGATTTTTGGATAAAAAAGATGTTTGCTGAAGCGAGATTCTCTGGATTTGTGTCCCTCAATGATATGATAAATCATCTGAACAAAATAGTTCTTATTTCAATATGCTATTGTATTCCATTTGACAATTATTAGTAAGGCGATTACTTGTCCAAGACACTGAACGATCGTTTTATCATGATAAAATATGGATTTGATGATACTGAATCTCCTTTTATTTTTGTCAAAGAAAGTGAGACAAAAAATAGATATATTTCTGTTCTATTTATATGAGAAGGAATATCTGAGATAATTTGTTCTATTTTTATCTTATTTCTTACTGCCGTTGTTTATATGCTTTTCTTGTTCCCTTTGTTTTTCTGTCGCTAGCAATTATATTTATATATATATATCTTTATGTTATACACTTATCTTTCACAACATATTTTTCTCGCTTCGAAGAATTGACAGAATACACACAGAACATTCATGTTCTTATTTAAATAAAAGGAGATATTATCGAAGTCTAACTTTTTGCACATTACATTGGAGAGATCAGTCAAAAGTTTTTATTCGCAGTTCGCTTAGAATGAGATGGGTATAATACACACAGAAATGTTTATCTGTAATTTGTTTACAATTATTTAGGAGTATTTTAGTTTAATGATAGGAATAATACAATCACTCTGGAAGGAGAGAGCGTGAATATGAATGTAGTATAAGATAGAAGAAAAGTATTATTGCTCACTTACATATAGACACATACTTTCTTCTCTATAGTGATATCCTTTATTAAATACATTCGGTAGAAATTTGTTTTGCGCAGCATTAAGAATGAAATTGTGTTGTACAAAGTGTACTGACAATTGAGAGATCTATAGTACTCTTCAAGAAATGAGATGTTATCGTACGAATAAACTTTGTATTCTAAAATTTTTCTTCAGGCTATTTATAAACTGATCTATGAGTATCACGAAAATTCTGAAGCTAGATTGTCAAAGAGCATAGAACTATAATTCTATTTTAAAGTATTAGAATTTCTACTAAATTAGAAATGTAACGCAAAATATCAGAATTTCAGATTTATTTTGTCATCAATTGAAGAATTTTATATTTTTTATTGTTAGTATCAAAAGTAGTAATGTATGTATATGAAGTGAGAATAAATAATTGTGGCATAGAAGGAAATGTTATTAATCATTTTCTAGATTATCTGACATTTTTTTGAGCACGATGGTCAATATTAGCAATAACAACATGACGATTAGCATAAATGATTCAAGTAGTATAGTTACAGTTTCATATATCAGTGATATAACTGTTTACGGTTATTACAGTCTATTCATGGTTATTTTTGGTACATTATTTAATTTGTTGGCGTTCATTATATTATGTCGACGAACCTTCCGTGACGTACAGGCACGTCCAGCATTGCATTATATGCGCACAATCGTGCTCATTGATATGCTCGGATTGTATGGTTATAATTTCGACAACTATTTACAGATCATTCAAGGATTTACATTGAGCTATTCCTATACAATTGGATCTTGTAAATTCTTTGCATTTTTTAATTATTTCATAATTCAAGTCTCAGCATGGGTACGTGTATTCATTTGCTTTGATCGATATTTATCTCTTAGTCGTCTTCAACCTAATACTTGGTTCAATCGATCAAAAAACGTGCTCATTATTATCAGTGGTATCGTTGTATTTTTTGCTCTCTATAATTTTCACTTTTTGATATTTGTATGCTATCGTGATGCTAATGGGCAGATCATCCGAGATGCACATCTTTATACTCTCAATCCAACATACAATCAAGTGTTTTTCTTTATTGGTATTTGTATACCTTCCTTATTGATGATATTATTGAACAGTGTTTCAATATACCATCTCATTCGACTACGACGCACATCTATGGTACAAAATTCACGTGTTCGACATCGAGCTATATCTATTACGCTTATACTTACAACTTTTCTGTTCATTTTAAACATACCATCTCAAGTTTCCTACGGTTATTTCTATAATAACCTTACTACAAGTGTTGTGGGTCGTCGCATCTTAAATACGTTTGACATGGTTTTGTACACATATCCTGTGTTGAATCTTCCAATCTACTTGGCGACATTCAGCGAATTTCGTCGTGAATTATTTAGTTTAGTAGTAAGGAAGAGAAGAGTTCACACAACGGCTGAAGGAAATAGACAACCCCATGTTACATAAATGAGATTGCAATACTGATCCAATATTCATCGTTCACAATATCAAAATTTATATTTATAACGTTGGCATAAGCTAATCTAAAAATCATCCGAATAGTTCACATTTAAATTGATGTTGTCTGTTTGTATCACACATCTAATAATAAAATCTTACAAAAAATTTTTTTTTACAGATATCGCTGACGAAGTTATTCATTTGCAGTATCTTATTGAGTAACACCTATGATATATATCTGTAAATCAATTATTTTTCTGAAATATTTGTGTAAAAGCGGTGTTAATACAAAAGATCAATTTTATCCATCTAATCTCAGTTTTTATCAATAGTAACACGAAGTCTCTCATACAAATAACTTCTAATATACATTGAGCATGTGTGTAAGAGAAAAACACAACACTCACATCCATTTCAGAAGAATGTAGTTGTTAGACATGTTTAGTTTATTGAAAAAGATTAGTAATTACATAAAAATGCACTCAACATGATTCTATTCAAGCACACTAAAGCACAATACTTACGAGAAAACATGTAGAAGGAGAAATAACAATATAGACAAAAACGCACAAAAGTAAACGAAGAAATAAACAGAATTGTTAAATAAAATATGTTATGTATTGTATTATATCAGGTCATTCTATTCATTGGTATATCTCTTCTTGTATATGTAACAGTGGCTGTACGATGTGGTTGTCTTCGCACTAGATCCAATAATTTCTTCTTCATTGTCTTTCGTAAATCTGGAAACTGACTTAGAGATATGAATGGAAAGAGAAAAATAACGAAGTAATCAAGAAAAGAGAAATAAAGCTGAGCTTCTGCTCCATATTCCGGGGCCAAACCCAATAAATGTGCAAGAAGTATTAAATTGCCTGAAAAATTAATACCAATATTTAAGGTTGTAACTAAAAGTAACTGAATAATCATTCGCCGTTGTCGACGCCATTGGTTAGACTGACGAAGTCGTCGTTTTTGCATTTGAACACGTAAAACAAGAGCAATACTTGCAATACCTTCTAACAGAATTGGTGTGCCTGTATGAGCAATAAATTCCCACATACCCAGAATATTATTGAATTCATAACATGGTGCGGTACCACATAAGGGAACTGTGTAAAAATACATATTTTCACAAGGTAGAAAAAAAATGACAATCAGATAGAAAAGAAGGATATATGTGACTATAATGATCAAAGGAAGATAATGAAAAAGAAAACGTCCTCTTCGATTTGACACCCATCGATCATAAAAAATGAAAATATGTCGTTCGACTGCTAACCAAGCCATGAGAACGATTCCACCAACATAGAAACAATAATCAATGAACCACCAAAGAAGACATACAAACGGTGTTGATGGTTGAATAGAACCATAAGAAAATAATATAAGATAGAAATTAATATCGATTAATTGAATTGGCAAACCAAAGATTAATATGACAAGAATAGTATGATTATGCAATGCATGTCGATGGGTTCGATTCATTAGAATATGAATGATAAGGCAGAAGCTACAAATCAATGATGGAATATTGAATGATAGCATCAACCAAAACCGGACTGAACGTGGAATCGAGATTTCCGAACTACTGAAAGACTCACTGTCATCGTCTGAACTATTTCCAAAAGACATTATTCAATGTAAATCAAACGAATAATACTTTGCAACTATTTCTACAGAAATAGACTTGTGTTATTTTCAACCAGCTGTTTCAGACGATAATAAACTACTGGATTCTTGTTTATGACTATTAATGTATCTAATAAAATGAATAAGAAAAAAACAAAGTTTATATTTATCTCACTCTGAATGAACGATGGACAAAGATTAATATTTAATGAGATGTGAAGCAAAATAATTATACAGCTCTCCAGGAGTTTTCTTCCTCTTATTATTTTTTTCTATTTTTAATCCGATGCGAAGTAAAAGTATTTTATAGTCCTTCATGAGTTTTCTTCTTTTTTTTCTTTCTTATTTTCTCGACTTACGCATACAAACTTGTCATTTTGGATCACAGTGTCTCAGCAATGGAACATTAGAAAGTACCCGTTTGAATGGGAGATGAATATATGAAGATCAAACAAGTATCATTCGTTTCTATTATAATCGTGATTGTGATATTGAGCGTCGCATTATATTTTGTAGTCGAGTGAGATACGAGTACCATCTAGTCAGTCTCAAATATGTCAATCTATCAAGTATAAAAAAATAAAGAAATATCTCATAATATGTATGTGATGTTTAATCTTCAAAACATCAACATTCCATTTTCATTTCCTCAATTATTAAAATGCATGTATTTCCAGTCTATTCTGAATACTCTAAGAATATGTCATTTCTGTCACTACAAGCAAGGAGTATAGAAGATTATTTCTATTTCAGGTAGAAGCTTATTTTATTATGAAAGTGTTGTTCGTTTGTAGTAGTGTCACCTACCCTGGAAATCGGAGATGTGAGACATGCTGAAGTACTTTTTCACAGTCTATCTTGATGGTATGATGATGGGAGTGGACGAAGATTTTATCTTGAAACCTCAAAGATCATATGTTCTTGTAATTGAAGAAAAAGTGCATCATTATTCCAGTTTTACATGAAATTATCAAAATGAGAATGTCGACCTTTTGTTATTATTGTTTTGATTTACATAATAATTACCTATCAAATACATTCATAGTATGTTAATACTTTGTCCAAACAATTATATGAATGAAAAACAGATCTGAATAAAGCAGATGGATGTGTATATGGCTGCGTGTGACAGATAAACAGGAGATCTGCACACATACATACTTAGTTTTCTATCAACAAATGAGATTCATGAATTATCAATATAGGCGAATGTGATTTTATTATATGTGAAAACTGTATGCTTGAATAGAAAATGTATGGATGGTATGGGTGTGAGTGTAGATAGTATTATGTTAAACCCACAGCCTCACCCTCAATTCGGTCGGCAAAGGATTAAGAAGTAGTACAAAGGACTAATTCAACTTTCTTTTAGGCACGGGAAAATTTCTATCAATTGTGCTCCAATCAAAAAACGTGTTATTCGTCTTTATAATTTTATGCCAGATTAATATATTGTCTTGAGTAATAGTAATGATCAATAAAATATAAAAACAAACTAAGAGAAGAAGAGTTCAAGATAAAGTTAAACATCTTAAACAAAGTCGAATAAGTGGTTATGAAATAAAGCCTTTTTGTTGTTCAATACTGTTTGACTATGGAGTTTTTTTTGATAAACGACCAGATGCAATTTCAGCATAAGCTGTAACCAAATCCTTCGAATCGCCGATATTAATGAATGTTCCATTCATTTCTTTATTGATACGTTCTAATACATTAAAGTTAGATGTACCAAGACCCATTGACCAAAAGTTTGCTATCATAGAACCACAATTAACCTTCAACATCTTTAATTCCGTGGTTGGATACGATGCTTCACCGTCACTTAGAAAAATAACCGAGTGAACTAATGACGTAACAACTTTCTTATTATTTGCAACATCGATTGTATCTTTGATTAAAGCGATTGGTTTTGAAAAATTCGTTCCACTACCAACAGTATTTTCCTTTTCTTTGATTTTTGACATAACATCGAAAGATTTAATACATTCATTACAACAGGCTATTGCTGCACGGTCTCCAAATATAATTACAGATATTACATCCACTGTCTTCGATGATTTCCTTATAATTAAAAATCTTTCAACAGCATTCAGCAAATCTGACCATCGACTATTAGGTGCTGATCCCCTCATTGAACCAGAATTATCCAGAAGTAGTATAAAATGTTGTGTCGGCTCTACATTTGTCTCTACATACGCCATGCCCGGATAAAAATCGTTGCATAACTTCTTACCAATTAATCCCCAAATTGTTGCGTATTTCATTCTCAACTCCTCAATTTTTGTTGCTGATAGGTGTCGAGTGTCAAAATCCCAGTCTGTGTGAATATCTTTAAATTCTTTCCAACTAATACGCCCTGTGCTTGTAACAATCATGTCATCGTCTTTTATTTCTTCACACATTTTTACCGACGCTTCATTCGTATATTCTAATTTTGTACCACCCATACATCTGTACTGATGCCCTGTTTGGCATTGATGTTTATTGTATTCACTACCGGATGCTGCCTTAGTTTTTGTATGATCGACATCACATGGACGAACACAACAGGGACACAAAATTTCACATCCTTTGGCTTTAGATAATAGTTTACGTTTTCGATCATTAGAATCCACATTGACAAGATCCACTGGAAGTTGTTCAAATTCTTTCTTCTTAGCCTGTCCAAAGTCAATTAAGTTTTCAAGAAAACGAAATAGATCGTTAATCGAACATTGTTCATATTCTTTTTTCATTTGCTCTGTATTCATTATATCTATAACGGTTCGCTTGGGTTCAACTAACATCCGAAACAGATTGACATCTTTAAGAATGTATTCAGTATCAGCGACTTTATATTTCTCTTGAATTTTTTGATTTGAAAGATAATTATACAGAACTGTTGCTATACATTTACCTTTGTTGATTAAATTTTGACCAACTTCTCCTGTTGATGTTTCAAACAAATTATCAATTAACTGCACACCAGATTTAGATAATTTTTTACTCTTGAGATTTTCAAGTATACGCTGTAGTACAAACACATAATCAGCAAATACTTCTGCGAGCTGATCACGTTCTTTTTTTATTAATATTTCAATATCACGCTCTTTTCTTGCCCATATTTTTTCGAAACCTTGCTCGATGATTTTAGTTGGGTCCATAATATATTCAATGTGCCAGTCGATCGTTTCTGTATCAGAACTTTTCTTATGACCTACATAAGCTTTGTCACATTGAAGTTGTATAGTTTTACGAGAAAATTCTGTTTCATCTTTCAGTTCATTATCAATTATAAAAGTAGCTTTTTGATTTAAAGTCGCTTGCAAAATATCAGCAATTCGTTCAGTAGAACTTTTAGCAAAACCAGAATCCATTTCAATATTTGGGACTACCATACGTAAAAAATAACTTTTTAGGCCGGATTTCATTTGCTTAAGTGCATGAATTTGTTGATTGAAATGATCATTTTGTTCTTTAAAATAAAATCTTGTTAATAGCAAAACACACACTGTATGAAAGGATGATACAACGTGTTTCGACAATGATGTATGGAATAAGTTTAGGTCTAAATCGATTTCTTTCAGAAATGTATTGATTATACCAACAAGTTTTTGTATGATATCGATTTCGATCGCAACAGCTCCTATCCCATTACGATGTAACAAATTTATAATTTGATCATATATGTAATCATATATAGCTAACAATGGTAAAATTTTCTCTTTATTGTCATGTACTCCTTCCTCATTCAGTAATTTAACCACATGTTTTCGAAATTCTCCGGAAGATAATGGAATTGACTGTGAAGATACATCTGTAGATGTGTACTTCTTATTTTTATTTCTTCCACCCGAAACAATATACTGAATACCTTTCTTAATATTGTCTTTACTAAACATACTGAACACTGACGATTGCTCCGTTGGCTTTGATTGGTACGTAGATTTAAATGCGCTTGTGTGTAACATATTTTCACCAGTATATCCATGAAGATCATAGCTTCGCGATAGGTCGACGTTATTAAATAATGCACAGAGAATATTGTCATTAAGGTACTTCAAGTTTCTCAAAGTTTCTAGTGAATATTCAGGCAAAGCGTCACGCACAATTCGATGCTTTTCAATATTTGCATGATCTGACACTTCACGAATGAATATTTCTCGCATCTTATTTTTTATTGAAGTCAATTCGGGTTCAGTGAGCTGTTTCATTTGTGGAACCAATCTTAAAATATAATCGCTTGCGGGTAAATTCTTCTTTTCGAAGCTGTGGTAGTTCGGATAAATATATTTAATTGCAATTTCTAAACGTTCATCTTCTTTGAATTTGTTTCGAATACTGTTAATTTTGTCATCCCACATTTTTTCAAACTTCTTGTCGGCAGATTCTTTTTCATATTTTACACCGCTATTTATTGAATCCTCGACCAGCTGCCTCATTTCTTCACCTCCTGTGTGCCATAAATCTTCTGTTCTGACGCGATCATTTGCTTGAAGTGCTGTAGTTTTCCATGCATTTTTATTGCCGCTTAACTGTGTAATCAGAAACTCATTACCGCGTTTTCGTATTGTTTGTGATGCCTGATGTTCAGTTAGTGTTTCTTCTAAGTCATGTCTCAAATTCTCTAAGACTTCAGCAAAGAATCCATCAATATGCTCATCAAGTTGTTTTTCAGTTGATAAGCGTGTTTCAGTAATGATTATGTCACGCTGAGATACGGTTAATTTCCTTTCTATTGCTTGTCGCACATGTTCTCGAATAATCAGATCTTGATTTTTTTCGTGAATATCAACAAAATATGTTAGATCGGGAAATTTCAACAACACATCAAAGACGGTATTAGAAAATGTGAGCCATTGAGGTGCATCGGAAAAATGTGCCATTGATTTTAGAAAACATTGCGTAGCAGAACTCATTAGTTTTCCACATAGAAGCTGTGCGTGTTCTATATAATCTGGTATAGTATGGGTGACACGAGGCATCTGCTCCAGTTTTTCTTCATTAAGATTTAGTCGTTCCGGTTTATAGGCTGTTGGTAATGTATGAAATGTATCTGGAGTAATTGCAATAACCTTATCCAAATTGTCTTTCTTCAAATTTCCCAAAAGCTTGCTTATAACTTCATCATGGTTTTTTATATCTAAACCAAATGCTTTTTGGTTAAGAACGAAATGCACCATCGGTTCAGGAACTCTGTTAACACCAAGATTTTGTAAACTATGAGCACATAATGTGACCATTTTGTTCATTGTACTGTCTAATTCACCTTTGATATTTATGATAACCAGATGACTAACAGCTAAACAAAATAAAACGATTCGCCGATCGTATTCTAAATCTTCTTTTTCACCAGATGACAATCCTTCAGTATCAATTAACATAATGTATTCAAACTCTGCTGAATTAGATTTAACAAGAGAACCATATATACCTCTTGTACATCGTCCATCTCGAACATCGAATAAAGTACCAAACATATAGTTAAGTAATGTACTTTTACCAGAATTTTGAGGTCCAATGATACTGATCACAAGAATTTTTTTGTTTTGAAAATTCGACAGAGCTTCACGTAAAAAGTCATATTGTAAACAAAAATTATCACCATCAACGATTTCAAATGGAAAGCCAGCTTCGGTATATTTGTAATAAGATTCCCTTATACATTTTTGTATATTCGGTGGTTGACTTTTATAACAAACAATAGCATTACGCCACAAGACTTCGATAGAAAGAGCATTTTCAACTGACAGATCTCCTGCTAATAAGTTCTCCGATAGTAAAAAACTCTTTTCCAGCTTTAATTCTAATGATAAAGTGTCAAGATTCATCAACATCGATGCATTTTGTTCGTCGAGCAACTGAAGAAAATCTTGAAAGATAACGCCACATTCGTGCTGATTAACATTCGCTAATTCTTGATTTTTTTTAAATGAATCATTTTGTATTTTAAAAATTTTATCACTCTGTTCACCATAAAAAGTAATTTTTGTTAGCTGTTGCATCAACCGACAACATTCAACGAACAATAAATAGACCGGATAATAAGATTTTAGAATTTCTTGCAGAACTTTGCCTCCTTCAGGCTTTTGAGAGTATTCATTTCTTATTTTAGTTGCTTGTTTTTGAACATCGAGTAAATGATCCTTTAGTTGCGAAACTACTGTTGTACTATTTTGCATTGCCATAGCATAATCTGCATTTATTAGATTTTTAATTTGTATTCGCTTGCCATCTTTTTTTATCATTGGGTCTTGTGACGACCAAGTGTTAGCTATATAGAAGTTCTTTCGGACATCTCTAAAAATCATATCACGTACTTTTTCCACTAAATGTTCATTTTGATTGTTATCTTGACTCCTTAAATCTGGCAACTGGCATTTAGAAAATTGTGATAATGAATCTGGAAAGTTCTCGTCGTCATCTATATCAACGTCATCGGGAACATCTCGCACAATAATCATGCGAAGCTTTTGTACTGGCAAGATACTTAGGAACTTGAACAGTTGACCCGTATTGTTTTGTAGATAATCATTGGTGACATGTATTATAAATCCATCGAATAGAACTTGGAGTCTTTCAATAAATTCTAATGTTGGCTGCCCATGGATATCAGCAATATTCAGAGGACGTTTCACGGTAAAATGATAACCAAAATCAATGTCAATGGTACTCTGGAAATAAATGCTTTCTACGTGTTGCTCAAAAGAAGACATAAATAGTAAATTTAATAATGAAGATTTTCCAGTACATGAACCAACACCAAATGACAAAACTGTTGGATAATTGAAACTCCAAAGATAAAACATTTCACGTGTTATTTCCATCTTTTGAAGTGTTGGGTGCGAAAGTGGCACAGGATTCTGTTTACTTAAAAGTAACAGAACTATTCGAGAAACTAAATCATCGGAACTTCTTAGAAGTACGTCTATAAGCATTCGTAAACTGAGTTTTGAAAGAGGTTTTGCTAGAGATTTATCCAGTTTCATCGATTTACTTAGTTTAAATAATGTTTTCATGAAATTTGTTAGATTTTGTTGTCGTTTTAATAAATATATCATTGGTGTTAAACAATCGTTTACGAATTGTGAAAATGACTGATGTTGTTTGTATCGATTAAAAATATCCTGTAATATATCCCTTAATGTTTTTGTAATATAAATCAGCTCACCCATTTGTACTAAATCTGCTAATTGATATTTTTCTTGGCGAATACAAGAAAAAATGATTTCAAATTCTACAATAGTCGATTCCATAGATTTTGAATCTTTCACTTTTTGCTCTAACTTTGGGGCAAGATTTTCTGTTTGTATTTCGGCTAAAGTGTTTTCCGTATTATGATCTATTATTGGTGCCGTAGTTTGTGATGTTGTTGTATGTGAAAAAGCTTCCAAAGAGCTAGGGTACTCACTTAGATTTGTGCAGCTGACTATATTGGAAGATTGTTTGTCGGCAGGTTCAGTTTGCGAGGGACAATTGGGAATGGACGTATTGGTTGTGACATTCTCATTTTGACCACATGGATGCTCAAAGAAATTGTTGGGCTCGTCGTCCGTTTTGAATACTGCATGTCGCACGGTCATATGATGAGTAGTATCAAAGCAATTGGTGAGATATGTTGATTGAATAGCAAAGATAGAATGAAAAGATGGTCGGTTAATAATTGCTTCGTTGAGCTCTTGAAACAAATTAGTAAAAGTTGCACTGAGTCGTTCTGCACGCCGTTTCTTTCTAAGTTGATTCAAATCCTTGGTCGTATTGGATGAAGGAACGGTTGTCCAGCGGATGTTGGCTGCCCATTGTTTTTGAGAAAATTCATTTTGAAAACAATTGATCAATCGCTCTTGAGATTTCTGAGTGGAAACTGGTTCAGTGTCAAATTTATCATCAACAATACATACGATAGTCGGCAACTGGCCTACTGTAGACATCATCAGTTCAATGAAGTTATCTGTCTCCTCTAGATCTTCCGCTGTAACATATAGTACTTGAATAGATGCGTACAACTGTATAGCGCGTATCAGTGAAAGGTTTTGTTGATGGTGCACAGTTCCATGTACATCGAAGATAACGTAAGGTAAAGAAGCAGCAGAAGCGAAAAGCACGTCAATGCACGATGCGCGGAAGGCTGCATCTGATTTGTCAGTAAAAAGTGACTCATACTTTTTGCCAGCAAATATGTATGATAACAAGCTCGTCTTTCCCAAACTCGTACATCGTTTGCTACCAACTTGCAGGTATATTCTATCTGTGCTAAGACAGAGCACTTCCATAAGACAGTTGAAATTAATCTTATAGGAAGCAAAAGAATCATCCCCACTAGCAATGTAGTAGCTTAAGGGTAATGGTAAATCGTTCTTGCGTATGAAAGTTCCGAGATAACGCTGACTTTTCAATGATAAACTTTCAAAGGCCATCACAAGAAGAGTGCGTGTAGTTATAGTATCAACAGTTTCCAGGAATAGGTCAGTTAGTTCGGTTGTTTCAAAGTTGGCGACAGATTTCACACATTTAGTGAATAATTGGTGTATATCTGTAAGTGCATGCTTATGCTTTAGACTGTTAATGATAAATGGCGTTAAACTTTGTTTTTGATTGATGATATCAATATGAATGTGATCGTCTAATGGTTTATCCATGATTGTGCTGAAAGAAATATCCAAGGGGCCATTTGGATCAGGTATATATTTACCTTTCAAGAGGTCAGAAAGTGCCAGTAGTTGACGTTGGTCAAAACTTAGTTGCTCAAAACTAACATTGCTAGTATAAATGCTGGTTCGACTCTCGAGAAATTTCGAAAGATCAATGCACGCATTTGTCTGATGATCATGAACGATTTTCTTCCATTCTATTAGAAAAAGTGAAATATATTTTGAGAAATATGTATTACAATGAAAAAAACATGCCTGATTCTTCAAAACTAAATGCATTGAACGCTTTCTCTGGAAAATCAAGATTAATTTGTTGTACAGATACTTCTGATGATTGCATCATGACAGTGTCATACGGTGGTGGCATATCAGATCTAAATTAGTTTTCATCTATTATATCTATTAATACTTCATATAATTCTTACTGATGATCGACAGGCTCTGAGTCTTGTATTGAACTGTTCGCATCATTCGGTTCGACCACTTTAGATGAAGTCGCTGAAATAAAATATATCTTCAATCAAAGAAAACACAATGTATAGAATAATCCACTTACAAATAGTTGGTGCTGATAGTTGTGTACGTTTCAGTACAATTGGTTCATCATATGATGTATCAGATGGAACGGTCGTAGCAGGAGTTAGTTGCGTCTGTTTGAAGAATGCACTGAAGTTTCGCTTTGGTTCCTTGATATCTTTTAGAGCTTCTTCCTTGAGATCGTCAATGTCTGCGCCAAAATCAAGAGTTACTTTTTCAGGTTCATGTTCTTCGAACCTAATCCAAACTTTAGTTTGCGATGCCATCAAACAAATAAATTCTCTTATTGATTAAAGAGTATAATCTATAATAGATTATAGTTATATTGCTAAAAATGTAGTACAGCTCTGTTCAAACTGAAGCAAAAGACGCCATACCCAAGCAGATATTTTAATGAAAAAATGGCATTTTAATGGTAAATATCTCAACAAAAAAAATGGAGGTAAACGGTCACAAAAAATGCTGAATAATGCTGTTTTACGTATCATTAAAATATTTACTCGTGTGACAAAAAAATGATTTAAATCATTTTCTCACCTTACTTTCAACCATTTTAATATTATTATTTTTATGTCTATATCACGATACTATATCTATTTAAGCTTGCGCCGAAATTATTTCCACTTAGCGTTTTCAATCGTCTGAGTCTCTTTCTAAAACGATTTCTTATAGTGCTATATAATATCCAGCTAGAGCATCGGACAAAGTAGTTATACATCATCCACATATAGTTCCAGCTCTTGTTCTTTTTATCTTGTAGCTCTTTGTCATTCTTAGTGCATTAACAAAATGTACTGCCAGTTTTCTTACATACATAACGATAGTTGCTCAAATGTCGAAACCAAATTAAATCCTTTTACTAAGAAACAAACTTCAGAAATTATTTTGGCGATTTACTCAAAGAAGAGATATTTGGGAAATAATTCAATTCTCAAAAAACGCTACGGGCTCAAGATACTTAGGACCAAAAAGCGTGGAAATTGGTTTGCATATCAAAAGGACAGAGTGGGAATAGAACTGGATAAAAATAACTACAAAAGTCACTATTATTAGTTGCTTCTTTAAACTTAGTTTTATTTCCGCATTTGAACAAATATCGTTATGTATGAAAGAAAGCGGTGGCAGCACATTTTTTAATGCACTAAAAATGACAAAGATCTGTAGGATAGAAAGAACAAGAGGTAGAACTACGAGTGGATGATGTATAACTACTTCGTCCGTTCCTCTAACTGACAAGGGAACATATTTGAGTATACCCACGGAGATGGAGTTTAAAAGT
>CAJNOI010000116.1:302462-313217 GCA_905250115.1 Adineta steineri
AAAAAAAACAATGTATCTGTATGTATTTCTAATAGTACTGATGGAATTCATTGGGAAAAACCGTTATTATCATATTATCCTTATAGGGGAAATGGGAGCGAACCACCTCGTCTTACTAATATTGTATTTATGACTGATGTCAATGAATTTTTCGGTTCTGTTTTTATTGATCAACATTCAGGAATATCTCGTTCAGAAATCTTCAAAATGACATATGAACATACATCTAAACGTTATGTATATATTGGTACATCACCTGATGGATTTATTTGGACAAAAGGTATTCAACCAGCTCATCCAACAGCTGATTTATCTGATACACAAACAGTTATGTTATATTCTCCAGATAATGGTGGTCAATATATTTTATATGCTCGATTAAATTCTGCTGTATCAAATACAAGTGTTTATTGTCCTGGTGCTTTGCCTAGTTATAGAAAAGTTGTTGTTACTTTATCTAATGACAGTGTACATGGTCCATGGTCAGAATCCGTTGAAGCATTTCCTCTCGGTACACCAGATCCAATTCAATGTTTTGATAATTATAATCCAGCTACTTTATTTTATCATAATATTTATTTTCTTTTTTCTTCTGGTTATCTTCATTGGGCAGAAATAAATTCTGGTGCACCAATTCCTCGTGCAGCTCAAAATGATGGAGTTATGGATATTCGATTAGCTCTTAGTCGTATTCCACAAGGTCCATTTACTTTTCTAACAAGAGATCCATTTATTTCACGTGGAATTGGTATAATTGATCCTAAAACAAAATTAGTCAATGGTACTGGAAGTGATCGTGATGCTGGATTTGTTTTTTCATCATCAAATGGTTTGATGGATCCTGATTTTATTCGATCTGATGTTGACGTACTTTCACCATGGATGTATCATATTTATTGGGGTTCACAAACAACACATGCTGGTGGTGGAGCATATTTAAGTCAATATTGGCCAGGTGCATTTACTGGTATATTTAAAGCACGTTTACGTCGAGAAGGTTATATTTCTCTTTCAACATTATCATCAAATCCAACAGGTTATGGTTGGTTTATTTCCAAAGTTTTATCATTACCTAATAATAAGAAGAAGAATAGAAATCAACAATTACAAATGTATATCAATGCTGATACATCAACAGCAGGTTTTTTTGCTATTCAGTTTGAAGATGGTTTAACAAACAATCCAATTGAAGGATATACATTTGATGAATGTAAAACATTACATCAAAATGGAATTCGACAATTGCTACAATGGCGTAGACAAAATGAAACTTATTCGGGAGATTTAACACCACTAGTTAATTATTCAAATGGTATTCGATTTCATATACATATGGCACATACAAAATTATATTCTTTTATTTTATCATATGTTTAATCGAAATATAATCTTCAAGTGTCATAATTGGTATGAACAAGATCATAGATTCCATTCATCGCTTTTTTATAACGAAAACATTTTAAATAGCGTTTATAACAAATAATCATCTCTCTTTTTCAATAAATCATTTATATATCTTTCTTTGTTATTTATGTTGTCTTTTTCAGATTTTACTTTCCAAATATAAAGGTAAAAAACTATTTTTTATTTTTCTATGACAATAAGTCTAAAAATAAACAATCAACAAATTCCTTTTCTAGAAACTTCAATTACTTACATTAGCTAAATTAATCTCATATTTTGTAATTTTATTCAATGTATTTTTTACTCCAGGCAAGAAAAATGATTTTCAAAAACGAACAGTTACATGAAAAATAAGGATTTAAAGTAATTAAAAGAGTATTAAAAATGATAACCGGATTTCTTATTTACTTTCAAAGAGTTGTGCGTAATGAATGAATTCCTATAGAGAAATTATCAAATAAACATGAATCTGTTCAAGTGATGTTTTATTTTACTTTTGTCAATAAAACAATTTCATATAACTGATCAGGTACTTTATATATCGAATGAAAAAACGTCATAATTTTAGTTACTATGAAACAAGAGAAGCGAAGAGTCTTTCATGAAATGAAAATGGTAGACATAGAAAATAAATATTTGAATAAATTTGAATGAATAAATAAAAAAAAGAGAAATTTATTTCTGATTTCAAGAACACAAACAAATGTCGAGAGAAACAGTTTTATGCTCTTCCACCTAAAAGAGAAATGTAAGAAGTAATGAGGAAAAAGGAGTAAAGAAAAATCAGTCATTGTTGTGCATACTTTGTTGTTTTCTTCGATCACATAAAAAATAATGCGGTCTATCATCGTCCTATTTCTCATCATGTCCATTTCATCTGTAAAAGGTTTGTTAGATTATCTTTTTTCATTTGATTCTATCATAATATAATTGAATTCTATAGGACAAACTACACAATTACCTAATTATTCTTGTAGTGAAAATAATGTTTCTATTCAGTTTACATTGTCTTCATTACCTCATTCAGCTTCGAATTCAGCATTAAATTGTTCTTTACAGCAATGTATTGTAAACTCAAACAATAATAATAATAGTTGTTTTTCATCATCAACACCTTGTTTTGATTATCGAACAATAAATAATATTAGTTATTGTGCACCAGGTATTTTATGTTCAATATTAGAAAGATGTGATAATATTACACGAACATGTTCATCAAATAATTCAATATGTGTTATCAATTCATGTTGTTCATCACAAGCAGTATGTTTACCATTATTAGCAATACAAATGTGCAAAACAGGTACTAGTACATATTATAATGAATTGACGAAAAATTGTTTTTGTATTAATAAATTTAAATAGAGCATTTGATTACATATGAAATATGAGCGACACTAGAGTCAAAAGAAACTGAATAGGTGAATTTGTGTAAATTAATGGAGAACTAACAATGATTTGATAGTAAATTATCAGAGATTTCTAGATTAATCACTCACTTTTTCACTAGCTTATGTTTTATATCAGTTCCAGTTAAGGAGGTTATATAGTTCTTTTCTCATTTATACAGAGATGATTGAACAGAAAATATCGTGAATAATTTATTATTTTGATTGTGATATCCAAAGAACTATAAAAGAGTTGATGGGAAGTTCGTGTTTTTTATTCTATTGAATAACTTTCGACCAAAACTTGTAAACTATGTCAAGAATCGAAAAACACATTAGTCAGTGTAACTATTACTGTGGCTAATTTGAGACAATTGCCTTTTATATAATGGATTGAAATAATAGAGGAAATAGAAAATATAGAAAAACTAAAGATGTGATAATGGTATGTGAAGAGGATGTGTGCAATACATCTGACTAGTATTCTCGATCTACATCAGCTTGAGATGTTTTAAAACAGATATATCGGAGACCGTCGTTTTTTTTGAATAATGAAAAATACTGTTGAAGAATAATGATTGTTGATTGTTTGACGATCAAATATTGTATTGTCTAAGTATATAAAAATATAACTTCTAGGATGGTTTTTTACTAACAATATAAGTAATGCACGATATTGGCACACAGCATCTGTCTTATCTAATGGAAAAGTATTAGTTACTGGTGGTTCAGCCAATGGTTATTTAAATAGTGCTGAATCCTATGATCTATCAACAGGTACTTGGACAACTACTAGTAACATGACTAATGCACGGGGTTCTCACACAGCATCTATATTATCAAATGGAAAAGTATTAGTTAGTGGTGGATATGGTAACGGTTATTTAAATAATGTTGAGCTGTATGATCCATTAACAGGCACTTGGACAGCTACTGGTAATATGATTACTGAACGAGCTTTTCACACAGCATCTACATTATCAAGTGGAAAAATATTAGTTACTGGTGGAGATAATACGAATACTATTTTAAATAGTGCTGAATTATATGATCCATTAACAGGTATTTGGACAAATACTGGTAACATGAATAATGCACGACGATGGCATACAGTATCTGTATTATCAAATGGAAAAGTATTAGTTATTGGTGGAGAGAATTATAATGGTTTTTTAAATAGTGCTGAATTGTATGATCCATCAACAGGTATTTGGACAACTACTAGTAACATGACTAATGCAAGAACTGAGCATACAGCATGTGCATTATCAAGTGGAAAAATATTAGTTACTGGTGGAGCTGGTATTAGTGGTGCTTTGAATAGTGCTGAACTGTATGATCCATCAACAGGCACTTGGACAACTACTAGCAACATGGTTGCTACACGATACTGGCACACAGCATCTTTATTATCAAATGGAAAAGTGTTAGTTACTGGTGGATGGAATGGTAATATTGTTTTAAATAGTACTGAGCTGTTTGATCCATCAATAGGTACTTGGACAACTACTAGTTACATGACTGATGTACGACAATTTCACACAGCATCTGTATTATCAAGTGGAAAAGTATTAGTTACTGGTGGTTGGAATGGTACTAATGCTATAAATAATGCAGAATTATATTAATTATTTCAAACAAATTAACTATCAATTATATTATTCTTTTTCTTGCAAGTAATGCGAATTCCAAACAATACTTTAGTTAGAAAAAATGTCAGCTTGTGTCGTTCACTAATTGTTTCCTTCCACATTTTTACTGAATTATCATTTACTTTAATATTCCATCCCAAACTAAAATAAATATCTTTGTTTTTCTACTCTTATCTATCAGTTTATTATGATCAACAAAACTTACAATTGATACGATAACTTTACTTAGCCTTTCAAATGTTTTCTTCGTTTTGCAGTGTAGTTACTCACAATATTTAATTGTTTTGATATTATTCATCAGATTTGGAATCTATGGTCATTGAAACACCTCGATCATTAAAAGACCTTAGAGTAAGTTCATGAATGACATAGATGAGTTAAACAAAATACGGATATCCAACTTATCTTAGATTTACATAAATATATATGTTAACGAGAAATAATAGAAAATAAGATAATTTCTATACAATTACGTAGTGAAAGTTATCAGCCGGTTTGAAACTTATAATCCGACTAAAAGTAGTTGTGATGGATGTCGAATTAAGTTCTGCGTCGAGTGGAGCAATTTTCGGGGAGAGTCACCAATCGACGATAATCTTCTTGATTCAAAAACAAATTTGTTTAAAATTAAAACTTTTGACGAAGTATTTGATTAAAAATAATTGAAAAGTCTAAATCAAGTAGCACACGCATAAGGCAAAAACACGAACGTTCTCGTCAGGATCAAGTTCATTTCCATTTATTTTTATTATCTCATATAGAAAAAATTCTACATTTAAATAGAATGTTCATTCGTGTTCAATTCGAACGATGTTCGAAAAAAAAATAAAAACTAAGATAAAAGCTAATTTCATTCAAATAATAATTCAAACATTTACATAACATCTCTAGTTTATTATAGTGATAAATAATTAAGAAAAAACATACGCAATACATTAAAAGCAGCATAAAAGATTTTTTTCTTCAACTTAATTTTCAGACATTTTTGAAAATGAAAAGCAGGGGTGACGTTTTTTAAATATAGTTTAAAGATCTCTCGAAATGTTAATTTATTTTTGAATTAAAATGGAAGACAAAATTTATAATAAATCTCAGAAATTTACTAATTATGAGTCTAAAATAAATTGTTTACATCACCTAGAGAAAGATGTAAGTCACACAAGTTGTCTCTGCTCTATGTAATATGAGCTTAGATCAACATCCAATTCGTAACTAAATAGTGAAATATATTGCTTCATTTTATATGATCATTTGCTACTAGACTGGTACCAATGATATTCCATTTGCGATTACAGTACTGGTTCTAAAAAATATTACTTAAAAGTTTTCTATTTTAGTGACATATAGATCTTGGAAAATGACAAATTAAATCTCGTCTATATACAATTGAAGTAGATATTGTGTATTTGTAAATTAATGTTAAATCAATAAATATGACAACTAGTGATGAACTTTGTAGAAAAAAAGAAAATTAGAGTACACAAAATGATTATAAATCAAATTCACTGATATGTTTCTCCATTCCAATTCATTTTAGAATATTTTAAAAACACACCTGTTTCACGTGTAGCACAAATGAAAACTGCAAGTAATGTAACATGTCTATTTTAATTGAAAGAAAGTTTTATTAATTTTATTGCAATATACAAATAACAAAATATGACTATATGGAATGACAAATTCACTAGTTTTGACGTTATTGAGTTTCTAACCATTCATTGAATTCATTCTCTAATTGAGGATCAGTATTATTTTCTGGCGGACGACGAAGAATTGATAATGATGATTGCTGCTGTTAATAAGAAACTATTCCTCGAGGACTGTATGGTAAACTATTAAACATAACGTGTTAGTTGAAATGATTGATTTTCTGTAGATTGTCGTCGATGTAGATGACCTTCTTCATCACAGTCATACAAATTGCAAGCCACACATATTGTTGTTGGAATCGGGATAATACAAATATAAAGAAATGTTTGGCAGTTGGAGCACGGAGATCGTCTCAGAGTATAAATAAGTGCTGTTGTAAAAAGTATAATGGCGTATATCATATGCATAACGGTTCGAATAATGAGCTCCTTTCGTGTGAGTTTTCGAAGCGTAGTACTTATACTGAACAAAATAAGAATGAGAGCAAGAACAACGGCTACAGTCAAAAATAAGATTGATACTGATTCAACATCTGTATGACAAACGATTGAATAGTTTCCTCTAGAGTTTTGTTGATATGAGCATTTAGCAAAGATTCTAGACCATGTTTGAGGTTGTTTTTGTGTTTGATTATTTTGAGAATCGAAATTTACAGAAAGAGGTGATTCGTTTAAACGCAATTCATATTGACCAAATAGATAAAAAAATGGAATTAAATCGACAAAAGAAAGAATAAAAGCCAACAAACAGCAGATATTAACTTCGTCGTCGCCCGATGGTCTTCCATGAATTCGTCTGAGCATAATTGTATTATACATCAGAATGTTTTTAGTTGAATATGATGTTTCGATAATCAAAATGAAGCAACATGGATGCTAATACAATGATATAAAAGAAAAGAAGAGGGCGCTTGATTTGATAGATGCATTCATAATGAACATATTATTTGACCGGATGACCGATGTAGAATGCATTTTCTTCCATATTTTTCATTACTTCTATCGTCTATAGAGTAAATTAATCTGATTTTTTTGGATTAACTTACTGTTTGATAAAGTCACCAGTTTAAAGCATAAATTATGAAATAGTACGATCCTTGATAACTAAAACCTTTTCATCTGTGCATAATGCTCCAAAATTGGGTAAAATAGAATTATACATGAAATAAATGTCAATACCGTTATGAAAAAAAACGTACATTAGCTTTTAGTTATAATGACGAGGGTAATTATCAATAATGAATGGAATTCGTTAACAATCCAAAACTCATTCTCAAACATTGAAAAACAGTTCTATCACATCTTTGCTGTGAATTATAATATCTCATTTTTGGTATATCTGAAAACTATCTTGTGCAGACGTTTCGATATCTATTAACATGAACGAATCATACAATATGTGAATGCTTTTCAATGTGCATATTTGATGTAAATAGAACGTTGGTTGAAAAATTACAAACTGTAATTAAATCACAAGAACTCATGAATAATTATTTAATTGAGACCTATCAACGACAAGTTTTATTTTAAAATGATGAAACTGGGACTCAAGACATATAAAAACTGATCTATAAAAAATCAACAGAAAAATAATACATAAAAATGCTGCTTTAAAAATCAATTGATGTTTCACATCCCCGAAATAAATTCTATTTTTCCTAGTTCTTCCGGGCAGTCGTCGGATCACGTCAAATCAATGCGATATTTATCGGTATATGTGTACCATTTCAAATATGAACGGATTATTAACGATAATTAAGGTAAGGGTGTGGGTGTTGATATGATTTTCATGTAAACCACATATTCGGATCTACGCCTACATCCACACTCTCTTCTGAATATATTCAAATAAAACAAATTTGATCTTTTGCTTATTTTTATTTTATTTTTAATATTTATATGTAAACGTCATTTTAGAATTTTATTCTCATCGAATATTTTTTCTTTTAAAAAATACACTTTCTTCATCTCATTTTTCTTCTCTTTCTCTCAATAGAACCAATAAAATTTCTATTTCGAAGTTTTTTTTCTTAATTTAAATGTTTTTCTCAATTTGAAAAATATTTTATTTGATTTTTCTATAAAAAATAAAATTTTCTTTGAAACTCTTTTAATTTGATTCATTCACCAAAAATTCTATGTCAGTTGTTTTATTCATTTTCATTTTTTTAATTTCAAATTCAAATTAACAAATACTTATTTACTTATTTTTTCTAAAAAAGAAAAACAAATTTATTTATTTTCAAAAATAAAAATCGAAGTTTTATCAAATTAAATTAAAACTATTTTTAATTTCAAATTTTTTCATATTTTTGGATTCGATAATTATTTTTATCAACAACATAAAGATTCTCTTCATTATCAAATGATAAACCTGTTGGTTGATTCAATTGATCTGATTGACTTCCTTTACCATTTCCACCAACAACAATTTCACCTTCTTCATTTCCTTCACACCAACGCACCACTCGATTATTCCTACAATCCGCCACATAGATTTGATACAAATGATCAATAATCAGTCCTCGAGGGTGAGACAATTGTTTGAGACTATTTCCTTGACCATTTCCACCAGCAACAATTGTTCCTTCTTCTGCATCTTTTTCCCATTTCATTACACGATGATTCTTATAATCTGATATATAAAGGGAATATTCTTCATCAATAAAGATATTCGTAGGATAGTTAAGTTGATTAAGATCATTTCCTTGACCATTTCCACCTGCAACTAATTCACCTTGTTTATCTCCTTGTTTCCATCGTCTTACTTCGTGATTCCCCCAATCAGAAACATAAATAAATCCATTTTTATCGATTGTTAGACCCCAACAAATGATATTTGAAACAATAGTTTGTTGATTTGTTTGATTTTGATCAAAACACCGAATTACTCGTCTGTTTCCCATATCAGAAATAATAAAGGAATTATTTTCTTTATCAAAAATTACATCTGTTGTAGCAGTCAAATGATTATTTTGATTTCCCATTCCATTTTCGCCTGCAATGATTTGACCAGTCTTCGAATTCAGTTTCCATTTAACAATACGATGATTCGAATAATCAGCAATATAAATTGATTTCTCATTATCGATAAAGATCCCATAAGGATAGTAGAGTTGATTTAATCCCTGTCCATCTCCATTTCCTCCAGCAACAGTAATTCCAAATTGTTGATATTTATTCTTTTTTATTTGAATTTCTTCTAAAATAAAAAAAGGACGAAAATAAGAAGAAAAATTTGTATTTGAGTTTATTTTAATAAAATGAAATTTAATTTTTAATGAACAAAATTAGTTTTAAATAATTTCTTCATTCAATTCAGATTTTTGAATTCAAAAATTCTCTATTTGATTTTCATAAAAGTTAAATTTATGAAAATGTTTTCAAATGAAAATCTTGTTATCTCAATGATTTAAATAAAATTCAATAACAATTTCTTTTTTATTAATAAATTAAATAATTCTTTTATTTGAAAACTCTAAACTAAAAAGTTAAACTTAATATAAATTTATTTAACAATTTAAAAGCAAGATAATCCTTTAATTAAAATATTAAAAGAGATTTTTCAAATAAAATATCTTTATCTATATATAAAATAATAAAGCGATACTCTGATATTTCACACTGTCTACTATACAGATTAACTTTTTTCATAATTAATTATTTTGAAGAGTTGCTTTCATATTAGAATAGTTTAACAGGCCCCATTATGTCCTCAAAAAACAGATTCAAATCATTTAGATATGAGGTATTTTTAGACTTCTCTCGATCTTATATTTATTCATTTTCAACATTTGAAATTTTTCTCTTTAAATCTCGTTGATGAAATTAATTTGTAATGCGAAAAACTCGAAAAAAATATTTCGCATAAACTTCGTTTTCTCTTTTCTCGAAACGAAATAATTGAATAAACATACCGAATGATGAAATAACTGAAATTTTGTTAATAAATTCTTGTGAATCTTGCTGAATAGAAATATTTGATGGTTGACGAAGTTCTTTTGTAATTTGTGTTAATTTTAATTGAAAGTTATGTAAATCAATTTCATTAAATTCATTTTCTTCACGAATTTTTTTTAATTTCTTAGATAAATTACTAAACTTTTTTTCTACCTCACTGATCGACTTTTGTGTCAATTCCATCGCTGTTTCTCGACATTCTTCTGCTGTTTGTCGAATTTTCTCAATTGAATTTGTTTCCCATTGGTTAATTTGTTGAATTAAAGAAGAATTGTGTGGATTTCGTTTTTGTTGAACAATTGCTTGTTGAAATTGATCATAATCATTAATAATTTCCTCTAATTGTGTCTCGATTCTTTGTCGATGTTCTGTCAAATGTGGAAAACAGAACTCATTTGAACATCCTTTACAACTGTATGTATTTTTTTCTTTGTTACATACCAAACATCTTGCTTTATTATTTGCTGTTGCCATTTGTTGAAGAATTTGAAAAAAAAGTGAATATTTATTCTCATTCTGTTTGTGTATTTATTTGTACAAAACGGAATAAGTTAAAGTCAATAAAAATCAGTACGAAGTAAAAGAACGAAGAAAATCTTTTTTATGGCAGTTATGAAAAACAATTCATCATAAAAACAGTTTAATATTAATGGACATGTAGTTTTATGTTGAAAATTTAATATGTTTTGGAAATTTTCGATC
>CAJNOI010000117.1:0-14211 GCA_905250115.1 Adineta steineri
CACCCACACCCACACCCACACCCACACCCACACCCACACCCACACCCTCAAGTACTATACTTTATCAAACTAATAAAGATGTAAAACATACAAAGCCTGAACAACTACTTATGTATATTGGTGCGTAAATAGCATTAATTACATACATTTTTTAAATGTTATATATATATTTCACACTAGGTGGAGCCGGAGGTTGTGGTAAATCTAGAGTGACCGAAGCTATATCTGCTTTTATGTCTTATCATAATCGAACGCATACAATACGAAGTCTTGCACCATCATCAGCTGCAGCTGTAGGTATCGATGGTTTAACTATACAATCGATGTTACATGAAGGACGTAATAAAACTTATGATAATCATACTTTAACACAAACCGATCTATCAACTATAGAAACTGAATGGAGAAATATTGATTATTGTTTAATAGACGAAATTTCAATGGTTGGTTGTTATATGTTAGCTCGACTTCACAGAATAACCACAATAGCAAAACATACTGAACCAACAATTCCATTTGGTGGCATTAATATGATATTTCTAGGTGACTTTGTACAATATCCACCAGTACTTGATCGACCACTCTATTCAAATATATTATCACCAACTGATAGTTTAGCAAATACTGTGAGTACTATTAATCTAACTCATAGACAGCGTAATATAACTGAACGTGATATACAATGTAAAGTTGGGCGAGCACTTTGGCTACAAGTTAATAAAGTATTCTTTTTAACGCAACAAATGCGTAATAAAGATCCATTATTTATGGCTATGCAGGAAAGATTAAGAACTGGACAGTGTAGAGATGTGAGTTTTATGAGATACATTTATATATAGATTTTCATATGTATTCTAAGGATGATTACAATATGTTATGTAAACGTGTTGTTTCATCTGACAATGATGTTAAATCATTAGGACAATCGCCATGGAATTTAGCACCAATGCTAGTATTTAGAAATGAAGTTAGAACAAATATTAATAACTATTGTGTATTTGATGAAAGTATTGAGCATAATCAACTACCAACCGTTGTGGTTGCAAATGATCGAGTCCGAAATCATGATATTGATAATACTGACCTTCGACATTTTTTACTTTCATTGCCTGATAATAAAACAGATGGTTTACCAGGATATCTACCAATTGTAATGAATATGCCAGTTCTTATAACACATAATATTGCCACAGAATTACATATTTCAAATGGTTCAATTGGTCGACTAGTACGTTTGGTATATGATAATCATAATGAAAATTTAAACAATAATACTGATATTACAAATCCTAACTTTCCATTTAATACGAAATATATTCAAACACCATTATATGCTTTAGTAGAATTACCACAGTCTAAACTTTCTTCGCCTTTAATTGATCTACAACCTACCATGATACCTATTCTACCCGAACAAAAAACAATTAAAATCGATCTAAAATCATTTATCACTCCAACACAAAAAAGACTATTAAATAATAAAACTAGTATAACTATTTGTCGAACTCAACTACCTATTGTACCTGCTTATGCTATGACTACACATAAATGTCAAGGTAAAACTTTGACATCTGGTATTATCGATTTAGTTCCACCTCCATATGCAAAATCTGATCTGGCAAACGTTTATGTACCAGTATCACGTTTTACATCTGCTGATACAATAGCAATTTTACGTCCTTTTCCTCAATCGATACTAAATCAGAAACCACATCCTGATATGATTATTGAATTAGAACGTTTAAATAAGTTGTGTAACAGTAGAATTTAATTTATTTTATTCGTTAAACATATTTCGATTCAAATAGTTTATCTAGATTGCGAACATAAAATTAGTCTTATTTTTACATTTAAATAAATTTAACTATTCTGCAAAAAAAGATTAGCTATGGACAGGAAAGTATAAAAAAAAATATTAAATAATTTGCATTATTGTTATATATATAAATCAATAGCGAGATATGTTTGTATCATTTCACAATAAAATAATATATAGAACATAGTTGTTTAATAAAAATTATTGATACATTTTATCAACAACTAAATACTACTGGTACTCGAATTTTCAATTTTATTGTTAGTTATTATTTCGATGTTGCCTGAAATCGATTTTTATGTTATGACATATAAATAAAATATTTTATTTTTGTTCATAAATTTAAGTTTCAATCTATTTGTTTTATTTCAAAATATTATATGAATTTAATTGTTTTTATGAAATCTGATGTCCTTCTCAACATTCTAATTAAATGATAATAAATAAATTGATAGAATTATTTTTCAAGTGTAACTTCTCAATACTTTTCTAATGATATAAAAAACAATGCAAAATAACAATTAAAAAAATATTAATTATACATATCGTATTTTTATTTAAAATAGATATAAAACAAAAAAGATAAAACGTTTTTAATATATACTAAATTTTTATTTATTTGCTAAGATCAGTTGTAGATGAATATTTACAATTATTAACATGCTTTCCTTTTTGTAAAGCACGTTTTTGTCGTCGACGATAATTATGTCGAGATTGAAATTTACGTATAGATTTTTTCACACTTTCATTTGAAATTGGTATTGGACTAATAATACGTAAAGGTCTTCTACAACGTTTTGGACAATAATATCGTTGTGATTCTTCATTATATACGATAGAATTTAAACATTTTGAATTAAATTTTTGCATTTCTGGAAGATTAATATGATTTAAACTAATAATATTACTAGTAGGACGATCACAAGAAACAGGTTGTTGATTATTTAATTCATTTGATCTTAATATATTTATCGATGATTTGAATACTTCAGATGTTATTGGTATTTCAATAGGATCTGATATCTGTATTAAAGATGAGAATTATAATATAAGAATATTTATATGTAGATTACTTTTTTAGATGTTATTCTTAAATCTATTGGATATTTATCTTCAGAGATATAATTTACTTGATTGTATATTTTATTATCAATTTCATCTTTTATGACATCTTGATTTTCTTCTATACTCGTATTATTAACAATGCGACATATAATTGATCCTTCATTTTCAATATCAACATTTGATGGCATATGCAAAAAGTGCTTCGAACTAACACGAATCAACATACTAACGTAAAAGAGCAATTAGAATTTTTAAAATGAATAATAAAATGCTTTATATAAATATTACGCGCATTTTAATTATATATCTTTTGAAAATTAAACTCAAGCTATTCGCTTTAATTCCTTCCATTCTAATTACTTTTTATTTATTTTTTTGAATCCTTCTATTGAACTATTTTCTATTCATTTTCTTATCTATACGATATAATTCAATCACAAATGAAACGTGTTAATTTTACTACAACAACTACTAATGAAACAACATCGATTAATTTACAAGGTTATGTTATTGGAGTTTCTAATATGATAAAAAATGAAAACAACTCTAATCATCATTATACTTTAACGATGGAAGGTCATAATAGTTCTGTTATAACTGTAATGCGTTATGTAAGTTCAAATGCTATTTGCCGTCTACACGCACAATTACGAATATTATCTAATAATCAACATGCATTTGAACTATTACATTTAAAAGCAAGTGCAGGTTCATATACAATAACAAATGAAACTCGTTTAGTTGAAAAGCAAATAGCATTTCAACCACAATGGTGCATTACTCAAGATATTTTATTTTTAAAGTCGTTAGCAGAAGAAAAAATATGTGCTGTAGAATGTAAAATTATTCATGTTAATCGACCTGAACCATTTACAGTTACATCTGGTTATAAACGAACTCAAAAATTACGTAAAGAAATAATTGTTGCTGATAAAACTGGTGCTATGATATTGAACATATATGAAATTCATTTTAATTCAATAACTTCTGGTCTATCTTATAAAATAAGTGCATTAAAAACACGTTCATTCAAAGATATTATATCATTGTCAGCAATCACAGAAACAAAGTTAGTTATAATAGATATCATCATTACTATACACATGACGCAATTACGGAAATGAGATGTCTATTTTTTATATCGAGATAAAAGTACAATAGCATTCAGTCATAAGTAGCGAATAAGAGATCTAATTAAAAAAGTGTAGAAAGAAAATTTTTTCTTAATGTTGCTTTTTATCCTTACTATTTAGTCGAATAAGAGTTATTTTAAAGTTTAAATTTATAATAACTAGAATTTTTCTAAAGAGCATTGATGACCAACAAAAAGCAATTTAAAGAAGATTTGTTTTACTAATAAACTTTTATTTACATATAATTGATTGTATTTGACGACGAATACTGCTCCGTGCGTTTTGAGTGTATCAAACTTTATTGTTAATATAAGACAGAATGCTGCCAATGATCTTTATATATTCTTTTAGTGACTGTCAAATTTTCTATATAGTATAGAATTATTTGTAGCTCAAAATGAACTTGATATTACAATAAAAAACTACTACGACTCATCACTTTGTGGAAATTTTTTTTCATTAAATGATGAATTCTTAGAAGAATATTAAAGATAACAAAGTTGATTTTATCACAAAAAGAGATTTCATATTTAATTAGTTTTATTTTTCATTTATGATGAAACGTATTTACAAAAAAAATGTCATAAATCTTATCAGATTAAATTTACTTGAGATATTTTTAATAATTTAAAATATTATCTTTGCTTTTTCAGATTTGAACTTATTCCTGATTTAATTGATGTATCATATGATACTACTTCATTAACAGCTTCATTGAAAAAAATAGATGGTAAAATTATTCGACTAGAACCAGATCTATGTTATAATAAGGACAACAACGATACGTGTTCTTATATGGCTACAATAGAAACATCGCCTACAGAAGAATATACATTATTTGTATCCCGCGATTGCCTTTTACAATGTCTTAATATATCAGAAGATTCTTCGAAAATTACCGAAATTATGCTGTACAATTTAATAGAACAACAACAGTTCATGTTGTCAAATGTTCAATGCATTTATGAAATTAGTTCAGGAATAATAAAATTTATTGAACGACAAAATTCAAATATAATTAGTAAGAGAATATTAATTTTTTATTCTCATTATCTAAGATTTACTATTCACTCTTCTATATATTGAAGTTAAATAATAAAAAAATGATTTTTAGTACATATATATTCATTTCCTATTTTGTGAATTAATTTTTGATATACGAACTAACAGAACCAATGACAATTCTGATATTAAAAATTGTACTGACGTCGCTACCATCACTAATTATAAATTGTGGCATAGATATTTTAATAGATGAGATTTATCGTATTTACTGATACATCAATAAAAAAAACTTGTTAATTTATACACAACTCATTTCAATTTCTTTCGTAAGATTAATTACAATTCGTAATATATATAGTATTTCATGTTTCATATCTTAGTTTAAGCGAAACTAAGCTTACGACTATTTTTATAAATCTTTATTTTCACATCATACTTTTCTTCTTATTTTTTTAATGAGTTTGATTGAGTTCTATTTTAATGTGATGTTCTAAAATAGTATCATCGTATGAATAAATAATATTTTTAGATAAATCAAAAATAAAAAGCAATGAAGATATTCCGAATTGCAAGTCGGAAATCAACGATACTAACTTAGAATTAAACAATTCTACTGAAACATCAGAGCTTATCGATGTAGTCGATTCAATCGAAAGTAACTTACATGAAGAATCCAACAATTAATAACTGATCGAAATATATTTACAAAAGATTACAATGTAAAACATTTGTCTTTTTATTTTTGTTTTTAATAATCATAAAAAAATATGTATACTTATTCGAATAAAACGATAAATAACATATAGTACGACATGTTTTATAATATTTTCTCTTTTTTGAAATAGTCACTTCCTTTTATCTAATTTCTATGAAAATAATATATACAGATTAATTCTATTCAAAATCTCTACATTTTCGAAAAAATTCCCGCATTGTTTACATTTTTATTATCTTACAATCATTTGTTTAACTATTATTAATATTAAATTTTTGCTCTATTACATTTAATTTTCTATTTTATTATTAATGAATCGTGACATTTTACCATCACTCGTTATTCAAAAAATCGTTGATAATTCTTTAACTTGCCACGATCAACTTATAGTTAGTCATACTTTACACGAATATCTTTATGTTAATGATGGATTCCTTGCGACTATACTGGGATCATCAAATCAAATTAATCTATATTATTTATTTCAAGCTATCATTACAGATAATTCTTTTTATATTCAGAAAGAAGACTTCGTGTTGTTAAAAGATACATTAATTTCATGGCCCTATTTATTACCACAATCGTTTGATGTTCATACATTAAATAAAGTATGGGCTTATTATCGTACTGATCTCTTTTCTTTATATGTGCGATTATTTTCTTATTCACCTTTTGTTTATCGACCAAAATATACACTTGTCAATATTTTCAAAGTACCATGTAAGTCTCTTTATTTTTCTCATTTTGATAGAATCCTCTCTTCTATAAAAAAAATAAGTAATCTAATTGTTCTAAACCATCTTTATTCTTTCATATTTAAATATCTGTATTGAAGTATAAATTACAACTATCTCGCTGACTTAGGTCAAAAAAGAATATCTCAACATGTAAAAAAAATATGAAAAAGAATATAATATCAATAAACTTCTAACTTTATATAATTAGGTTTTATCCTATACATTCTAAAAACTTGATCACAGTTGACTTGTCAAGCAGTAATTTGCAATTAGATTTTTTCATAAAAAATTTCAAAGACACTTTTTTAAATTAAATAATATTTTATAAGATCTACTCCACGTGATATATCGTATTTTATCCATCTTTGTCAATGAGATATATTAACAAACTAAAATTTTTATCTAAAAAACATTTATGATTATTTTAGTTCTATTAAAACCTGATTCTTTAACGTCTTATGAGCAACACTTTTTCAAATTACATGGTCAATATCCACCGGTACCTCCACATGTTATTTCTAATTTCGAACAATTTTATTCAAATTTAATTCAACGATATCAATTCGATAAAATAGCTCCTTTTATCGATTTTAACAAATTTATTTTGGCTGGTGGTTCAGTTTTAATATCAATGTTACGCAATGTATCACAACCTATATCATCTGATCTTGACTTTTTTTATATTGGTCATACATTTAACGATTTTTTTCAATCATTTGTATGAAAAAAATTTAAATATAAACATTTAAATATTTTGTTTTCATGTCATACATAGACCAATATACGAGAAAGACTAACCAATTTATATATTGTCAAACATATGATTTTATCAAAACGACGAGTATATCAACTCGAAGTTATATTTGCTTCGACAATGGCCGAAGTTTTAAACCAATCAAATAATGAAAATAAGATAATACTACAATTTATTTATCATCCATCAGTATCTTCCATTCAATCTTATTTAATGGCATTTGATGTAGATATTGTACAAGTGGCGTATAATGGTACAGAAGTACTTTCTACATGGTCATTTATTCGTGCATTAAATACAGGCACGTTTATTTGCTTTAATTTAATAAATGATTTACAGAAACTTGGTCGTACTGCACTTCGTATTGTGAAATACTGTCAAAGAAGTTTCAAGTTGTTATATCCACATGATTTTCAAATGGAAAATTTTTTATGTTTACCAATTAGTCAATTAAACATCAATAAACCTAATTATTATTCTTTATCACACGCACAATTCGGATCTAATAATGATTTTTTTCAATTACAACAAAAATTTGTCGACACATTTATTAATCAAAATTTTTAAATTATCGGCTGATTTTTATTTGACTTATAAACTTTCATCACTATAAATATAGTTCTATAAATTTATGCATACAATAAATAAAATATGTTGATTAAATTCTTTTATTTGTATAGTTTTAAACTTCAAATAAAATACAGTCATGGAAAACTTCGTCACATGTTTAAAAATAATAAAATAAATAACATGTTCTATTCATCATTACTTCTGTCATTCTTTCAAAACATTATTTCTTTGATAATATTATGTTCTATCGACTATCTTTCATTTATGCTAACTCATAATTTATTATAATATTGGTTAACATATTTATTTAATAGAAACTTCTGTGGTCACTATTGTGCTTATCTATCGTAAAGGTATATCGTATGTTTTTTTTGATTATGTGTTATATAGTCAACATATTTAGTAGAATATGTTTAAAAAAATAAACACTTTCGACTTTCTGATCTATAATAAATTTTGTTTGCACATAATCTTTCAATATTTGTTTTTACTCAATAGTATTAACGAGGCGCCTAATGCGTTCTACAATACATTTCTATTCTTTAATATCGTTAGTAGCAAAACATTATTAGCGTCTATTGTTTAAATGAAGCTTCCAAAATTATGTGCTTGGTGTGAAAAATCTCAGACTGATATTCCTACATTATATTGCAAAGAAAGGTGTAAACAGTATCAGAAACTTCATAATGTTATTAGTCGTACATTAAATAAAGCGATAATTAATGGATGGCGTATTGCTATTACTGACGAATGTAACAATTTATATAAAATTTTATTTCAAACCTGCGTACATTGGTATGATCACCGACGCGATGATATTGGGTTCGAAATTTTTTATATCATGCAAATCTTACATCCTTCATTGATGAACAATTATGATCCAAACAAAGTTTTACTTTTACAACAACACTTCGAAAATCTTTTGTTCTATTTATATACAACAACAAAATAATCTATAATTATGTAAATTAGTATTGCTTAAAAGAATATGAACATATTATCCATCTCATATTATATAAATGTAATAATTTTTCACGCAAATAACTCTTTTTTTTATGGAAAAACCATTACGAAAATATTTTTCTGAATAAAAGATTCTAAATTAATAATATCATTTTATATAACATACGAATTAATTAATTTCATTTATATTTGTTTGAATTTTTTATTTTTTGTTATAAGTTTAGTTTACATTACTGATAAAGATCAGTAATATAAAGTACATATACTACAATCTACAAGCAGTTTTAGTTTAGTCTGCAGTAATTCAATATCTTGAACTAAAGATACTAAAGAAATTGTAACGATTTTATACAATTAACTTAAAAATGTAAATCTATATATTTACAAACAATAGGACGATTACATAATGCGACGCATAATTTGTGCAACAACGATTAAAATTGCAGTTCTGATAGTCTTTGCATCAAAGAAAAGATGTCATATTGACGACTACTTTTTTATGTGCAACAAAGTCATCTATTATATAATCAATTAAATAGTTTCATGCAACAGTTACTTTGATACATGCTTTATCTATAATCAATATTAATTAATTCTTACTTATACCTAACTACAATAATATACACACTCAAACAGTGACAGTCTAGGGTCAAGTGAATCGAATTTCGATGAACGTTACTTGTATCTTCTTATTTAAATTAACGAATGGTGAAAAAGATTTATGTATTTCAATGAATATCGACAATCGTTATAGAGATGAACTGAAATCTACAATTGGACTGTTTGAGAATATTATTCCATTGAGATGTCAGCTAGATCCTCACTGGTCTTTTCAATATTTACTTGATTATATTCAAGAGATGTCAACAAATAGTATGAAATATTCATATTTTCCTCTTCAACGTATTCTCGTTCAACATTCAAATGTTTCAAAACCTGCATTTCTTAATATATCATTTCAGTTTCTATCATTTATGACTAGAAGTGACAATAAACTAATAATGATTGGTGATAGTCAACTTTCTTCCATACCTTTTACAATGAACATTACTAATAAGTATGATTTCTCACTTATAATTCAACATGATCTTAATATCAATCAACTCTCATGCACAATCAATGCATCACTTGATTTATTCAATGTACAAACAATTGATAAGATATCTCAACGATTTCATTCAATCTTGAAACAATTATTTATATCTGTTGAAGATCAAATGAATAAATCAATCTATGAAATATCATTAATATTACCAAATGAAAGATTAATCATGCAATCAATGAATAACACACAAGTATCATTCTCATCTACTGTCACTTGTATTCATCATGAGTTTGTATATCAAGTAATAAAACACCTACAAAAACTAGCTGTTGAGCTTGATGAACAATTTTTGACATATGCTGAACTTTTACATTATGTCCAAATATTACCTTTACATCTTATAAATAAATATGTTATTGTTCCAGGTGATATTATTTGTCAATGTGTCGAGAGAAGTTTGTCGATGGTGAGTTGTTTGTTTGAGATTGGTGTTTAGTGTGACTGAAGGTTTGATATTATATAGATGATTGGCATGATGGCGATTGAAATGAGTGGTGGTGTCTATTCTGCATTGTCATCTCGAAATCCACAACATCGTTTACATACTCTCATAGAACAAACACAAAGTCGTCTTGTTCTTGTTCATTGGATGACATAATCCAAGGTTAATAATAAAATTGTTTCAGCTGGCATTGATTCAATATGGATTGATTATAATATAATCAGTGACGTTAACGTTGATCGACTATCAAGTACTACAGGCACATCATATAATATTGCTTATATCATTTTCACAAGTGGCTCAACGGGAGTACCGAAAGCGGTATGTCGACATTTGGGTTCTTATCTGTATTTTCATTCCTATACAATCGAATAGATTAAAGTACGGCACATAAATTTTGCTGGATGTATATACTCTTTGGTTGGCAGCAATACACTCAATAAACATGATACTGTTGCTCAAATGGCACGATGCTCGTTTGATCTTCAGCTTCAAGAAATACTTGGCAGTCTGATGATTGGAGTTACAGTGGTTCTGCTTCATCCAAAAGGAACAGTTGAGTTTGATTATCTCTCTCACATCTTATATACTAAAGAAGTTACATACATGCAGAGTGTTCCAAGTTTGCTTCAGAGCTTTTTTATTTTTCTCGAACAGTATGATAAGGCAAACGCTATTAAACACCTCCGATCAATTTGCTGTGCCAGTATGTAACTAAGTTATGAACTTCTACATGTTCTGCAGGTTTCTAATTTTTTTCTAGGTGAACCGTTTTCTGTTAAATTTAGGATTTTAATCGTAAACATTGGTATACCACACTGTACGGTATGGAATCTTTATGGTTCTACTGGAATAACTCTCGTCTCTACATATCATCTTGTTGATATTAAGTCCAACAGTGCAAGCATTTCAGTCAGTAGATCACTTCCAAACTATCAATCGCTGCTCTTAAATAAATTCTCGCACACCACACCTATTAGTCAAAAAGGAGAATTATTTACCGGAGGTATTGGTGTTTTTGCTGAATATATTGGAAATGACTATTTAACTGCTAAAGCACTCATTGAAATTGATGGCGAATTATTTTATTGAGTAGGTGATCTTGTTACAATGGATAACAATCGTCTTCTTTATTGTCAAGGAAGAAAAGATCATCAAGTCAAACTACATGGACAACGAATTGAACTTGGTGAAATCGAACGATGTTTACCTAACATTATATCTATCTCTGCTTGTGTTGTCATGAAATGGAATGATGATTATTTAGTTGCTTATATTCAATCTTCTAATGTGAATGAAGAAGAACTACGTCAATATTGTCAATCTCATCTTCCACCACATATGATTTCATCCATATTTATTATACTCGATAAATTATCTTTGAATCCAAATGGAAAAATAGATCGAAAACAACTTCCTTCACCCCAGTTTTCCTTATCAACTTTGTTATCGTCCGATAAATCTAATACTCCTCTTAATCAGTTCGAAGAACGTATACACGCTAGTTGGTGTCAAGTCCTTCATTCTAATGAAAATCAAATTTCTAGAACTACCAATTTTTTTAGTGTTGATGGTCATTCACTTTTATTTGTTGAACTTTATCCTCATTATCAATCAGTATTTAACTTTGATGCTCATACACTGTCGATTGCTCCATTCCTTCAACAACCAACTATATTTCAACATTCACAATTACTTCAAACAGTTGCAGCGAATAATATCAAGGCAACACAATGGTACACGTTGCATATAAATGAAGGTAGAAATATTTACTAGCAAAAATATTAAAATAATTTCTATTGTTTAATTGACAGGTATTGCCTCTTTTGCTCAGGAACGTATATATCTCGATGAGCAAGTTCGTTTTTCGAGTGATATTGCTATCTATAACGAACTATCGACTTTACAAGTTGTTGAAGGATCATTATCATTCAACCGTTTATCACAAGCATTTCGATATGTTTTGAATAAACATAAAATATTATGTACATCTCTTGTATTTAACAATGATGATGGTATTTTGAAACAGTACATTACAGATGTACATGATACATTCACAATAACTGTGAATCAAACATTTCAAAATGAAAATGAACTTCGAGATATTATTTATCAAACAACTATTAATCCCATGCTCTTCGATTTATCAACTGGTCGTGTTTTTCATGCTGAAATTCTGAGACATCAAATATCATTAAATGAAAATGAAAATAATAGCAATGAGTTCATAATGAATTCTGATATTCTCCTCATTGCTTTTCATCATGCAGCATTCGATCGAGCAAGTCGTTCAGTCTTTTTTAACGATCTGTGTTTAGCTTATAATACTAATGCAACATCAATAGAAGATGATGAATCATTGCAATATATCGATTATAGTATACATGAACGTCTAATTGACATGACAACGTCTCGTGAATTCTGGCATTTGCAATTAAAAGCACACAATTTGGAATCTCGATTATCATTACCAGTTGATCGACATCGTTTGTCTAATGATAATCGATCGAGTTCTGCTTCTGTCACTCAAATCTCTTTTGACAACAAAAGTTCACAATTATTTCTTGATTATGCCTCTGTACATCATGTGACACCATTTCAGTTAGGTCTAAGTATATTATATGCTTTTCTTTTCAAGTTAACTCATGGTGAAAATGATTTATGCATTTCTTGTCTTAATGCTAATCGATACAAATTTGAACTGCAAAATACAGTTGGAATGTTTGTTTCTACATTACCATATCGTATTCAACTTGATCCTCATTTGCCATTTCATGATCTTGTTGAATATGTACAAGAAAATTTCTATCAATTCTTGAACATTCTCATTATCCACTTCAACACATTCTTGCTAATTTACATATTAATCAGTCGAGTATCTCATTTCTCGAAACAATGTATGACTTTATTACTATATCGTCACAGAGCGATGAATTATCTTTGGATGGAACAAGTCTCAAACAAGTGTCATTTGAACAATCGTTTGAAGTGGCTAAGTTTGATTTTATGTTAACATTTATCTTTGATCCACTGTTGGAGAATAATAGGTTATCATTTCGTTTATCTTGTTCACATGATCTGTTTGATGAAAGTACAGTTACAAATATAGATCGAAGATTAGAATGTTTTTTGCAACAACGTTTTCCATCGAATCAAACTATCAATCAAGTTGATACATGTTTTACATTTATATCGAAATTTGATCTTATTCTACCAGAAGAAACTCAACAAATACAAGATATTGTCTTTTGTCGACAATCATATATAATGAACGAAGGTATGTTTAACAAGACATAAAGTTTTTCTTTTTTTCTTTTTATTTACGCATTGATTGATGACCAGAAGGTCCTTAAAGTACATAAGATAATAGAGAAAAAATAAAAAGATAAAAAACTAACAAGAAACAACTAGAGAAGAAGCATAAACACATGAGCAAATGAAAAACCACAGAGATATCAACTAACTAATATACAAAAAACGATTCAGGAAAAAAACGGAGGAGTTGAACCTCCTCCATATCATATGAAGGTAAAGAAGAAAGAGAAGAATTAGAAGAAATCCAACCCATACATCTTTCCAATACTGAAATGTTATCAACAAATCTTTTAGAAATATGTAAGCATCTAATAGAATACTCTCTCTCCACCCAAGACTGACGAAACCTATTCAATGAAGCATTTTCAAAAAGCATTTCACCATCAATATAATCAGCTAGAGCACATAGATATTTATTCCAATAACTTACCATCTATCATCAAGTGATGACTCATCAAACAAATACTCAAAAAGAAAATCCTTCCAACCGAGACAAAATAAAACACGTTTAAGACAAATGAAATAAAAATGACTAAGTTGAACACGTTGAAGATCTGTAAGAAGAGGAAACACAGGATATAACCATGTAAA
>CAJNOI010000117.1:14311-42951 GCA_905250115.1 Adineta steineri
ATGTTGAAAGTAAATATCTGATATGTCATTTCTGCTGATATTTTTAAAAATACAGCTATATACTAAATAACGCTTCTAATATTATATTTAAACAAGAATTTCCAAATTTCGTAGCGAAAGTAAATATCTGATATCTAATTTCTGCTGATATTTTTGAAATTATAGTTACTATATGAGGCTTGATATACTATAGCTGAACAGAATTCTCCAAATTTTGTAATGAAAGTAAATATCTGATATCTGCTAGGACTACTGAACGAAGAAAATATGTGTATGTCTTATATGGACTCCATAGTCAAAGTTTGAAAACTATACAGAGAAGTAAATATCTGATATCTGATTTCTGATAATATTTTTAAAATTATACCTACTATATGAGACTTCATATGTTATATTCAAATAAAAACTTCCAAATTTCATATTGAAAGTAAATATCTGATATCTGCTTTTTAATGTTGTTCCTGAAGGCTATATTAAAGTAAATATCTGATTTTCTTCCTAAAAATCAGATATCAGCGATCAGATGTTTAGTAGAAATTGGTACCAGTTTGAGATTTGCCATGACCTCAATATTTTTTATTAATAATTAGTTTATAAACTTTTCTTTCGTATAATGATATAAATATCAAGAAGTATGTAGTCAACAAGATTTTCATGAAATGAAAACTATATTTTGACAAATGACTCTTCATCCTAATTAGATAATTAAGAGTTAACATTATATATTCTAAATTAGTACAATAAAAATGAGAAGAGCTGACTTTATATTTAAGTCTATATGTAGTTTTTCTAGAAATACGCTTCGATGGATGAAGAAAATACTAGAAAAAGATTTAAGGGCTCCTAATGACTTCAATTATAAATTACAAGTTATAAACTAATATCATAATTAATTTTTTTTTTAGATTATACTGAAACAAATGCCTGCTATAGCATTTACTGCTGATATTTGGAAGAGTGGTGCTCGTAAATATTACATATCATTGACTGCTCACGTATTCGATGATGACTTTGAAGTTATACCACTTGTATTATCTTTACGACAATTAACTGGTCGTCATCTTGCCATTAATGTTGAAGCTTTCATTAAATATGAATTCAATGAAAAATTTCAAATTATGCCTAATCAACGAGCTGGAATAACAACTGGTTGTGGCTCAGAAATGGTTGCTACAACAGCCTATGGTTTATTTGGTCCAAGACATTCGTGCATTGCGCACGTATGGAATAATGTTGTCAAAAATGGTTTATGCTTATGGGAGAAACCAAATCCAAAAAAGTCAGTTGTTTGTTTTTAGTTGTTTACGAGAAAGATTTATCTTAGTAAAACCATATAGAAAATTTAGTATCAAGTTTTGTTGTTGTATAGCTAGAGAAAGCGTATATGAACTTTTCTGAGCATATTATCGGAAATAAGATTAGTCACTAAACTTCACGTAGGCTACCGAGAAACGACTGATATTGCGATCAATTTACTTTCTTTTACATGGAAATTTTATCTTTCAGATGAAGTATATTTCTAGAAAGATGATTTATATGAATTAGTTTTGAAACAAGAGATTAAAATATGAATTATCTAACGATACTTAGAAATGATCAAAGATCTTATCATTCTAAAAAATAATCGTAATTAGTTTCATCTCCATGTTAAATTAGTTGCTGTTCTTTCTTCACAGAGTTCAAATAAAGATAAACAATAAATTTGCAACACACATTTACAGATTACTAAGCATGATATTATTTTCTTTTGGAGTTTATAGTCACAGACAAGAAGATATAGTGAAAGTGAAAAGATGAGAATCTTAAAACAGTACTCACCTCTAGTTATTCAGTTTTCGTCACATGCGCAAATTCATATTATAAATGATACAATTTTTTTTAGATTTCCTATTCTTCAATTTGAAATCAATGACCGAGAATCTATTCGTAGTCTTAATGCTGATGAAGATGATTTACTTGGTGAAGAAGTTCTTCATACAGTTCAATCAGATGAAGAAGAAATTGAAGATAATAATGAACAAAATTCATCTCAATTAGATCAAGTTCAATCAACAACATCAACAATTATGGTGGTAAAGAAAAGAAGAATTCAACCAATATATGATGAATTTTTAAGTGAAGACGATGAACCAGTTATTATTCAACCAGAAACTCGTTCAATTACTCTTGTTGGTCTTCTTGAACGCGTCTTCAATTTACTAGACCGTTGTCGTCAACTAATTACTGATATTCGCAACATAGACGTGGTTCAAACATATACTTTGGTTGAAATTCGGAAAAAAGGACGTGGTTTTACGATTGACATGGACGTATGTTTCTTCTTTAATGTTTTTAAATGAATCTAGCTAGACTTGAAAGAAACTATAAGTGTAAGAAAAGCTGGACAACATAAGTAGAGAAATATAAAGATATTCTCCAGATCCGTTTTAAACTAGAGTCAACGGAGATAGAGTTCTCACTATTATTTAAACAAACGTTTCTTTTAGTAGTAATGTTGAAGTTTTTTTTCTAATTTATGACTAGTTTAATCTATAAACTCTTTCTATCATTCTTTCTCAACAATTGACTAGTTTTTACTATTTAACTGAGAATGAATACTATGAGTTCATCTCAATGTGTTTGTAGTTCCTGCAGAGAGACAGCTTTTAATGATGTAGTCTCTCAATGAAATATATTAATATATAAATAATCTTTAATACAACTCTTTTATAAAAGATCGTCTCTCTTGAAAAAACTACAATCAAGTAAATGAAATGTCGAATCAATTTATGAGATATTTTTAGGAAGAGGATTTCATACGCGATTGATCTAAGTTGATCGGAAAGACTCAAGTTTTAGTGACATATCAATAATACAAATTAAGTTTTTTCTTATATTTTTCCTTCAAAGGTTCGTTGGAATACAACTTATCAAATGATCGATCGTCTACTTGAACATCAAAACTTGGTTGATATCATCGTACGTCGAAAATTTGATGGTCTTACAGTTTGTCAAGCAAATCGATTAAAATTGGCTGCATTAAATCCCGATGACTGGGATGTTCTCCGTGCCCTCCATCAGGTGTTGACTGGATTCGACGTTGCAACAACAATTGTTTCGGCTAGCCATTATCCAACACTCTCTGATTCATTTTGGGCAATTACTAAACTTCGACAAATTTTAATTGCAAATACAGATCAATCTCGGTACGTCGAATTTCTCAAAACAACGGCATTAAATTATTTAGATATGTATATTGAAAAACATTTGTCAAAAGGTCAACAAGAAGGAATGCTCGTAAGTTGATTTAAACTGATTTATCTCCGATATCATATTCATTCTTTCAACTGAGTAAATTTTTAAAAAAAGACGTCTGTTTCAAGTAATTGTATGGTATTTTAAATAAAAAAGTTTCATATTAGATATTCTATAACAAAAAATATGAATACGTCTTTCCATATCTTTTTGACGTTTCGAAAAACAGTATTTGTTGTGTCAGAAAAATTTGACATTAGGTCACGATTTATTAACTCTATAATTTAAATTTACGCTTTTCCATTTTCATTCACATCGTTTTATGTCAACGTTTCATTAAAGAATTTATATTCAATTTTTTCAATTTTACATCAACTATGTATAAGATTTTTCTTGTTTAGATCGCAGCTTTTCTCGATCCAGAAACTCATAATGATATGAGTCAAGATGATTTTTCTAAAGCAATGGAAATCGTGAAGCAAAAGTTAGAACAAATATCTACAACTACATCATCATCGACAACAACAACAACAACAACAACAACAACATCATTATTTTCACCTCTTTCATTACCAACATCTCAAATAACATTCTCGAAGAAAGATGCTGCAAAACAGCGAATGAATCAATTAGCTGGAATTGGTATGAATCTATCGAATGATAGATCAATTACTGCTGCAGTTGAAATATCTCTATTTACAAATGCAATTAAAACAAACCAAAGTTTTAAAGAGTTTTGGTCAACTCAAAATCAATCATTTCCACGTCTAGTAACATTAGTTCGTCGTTATTCCATCGTACCTGCTACATCAGTTGCAAGTGAATCTGCTTTTTCTGTTTGTGGGTTTATTGCACGCAAACAACGTTCATCATTATCATCTCGTATGTTACGTCAACTTCTAGTTCTTAAATACAGAAAAAATTTACTCAAATTTAAACGCCAAGATCAACCTTCTTTGCTACAAGATCGTTTAACTCAATCGTTATCACTTGGTATTACAGGATCAACTGCTGTCTAATTATATTCATACATTTAGTTATATTTCAAAATGATAGACCCTTTATTATCAAACGTTTAGCATTTAACAGGTTTTTCGTTTTTTTGTTAGCTTCACTCATGTCAACCATAGTTTCATGTGTTGGAGGAAGTTATAGTGATGATAGAATAGAAAGTACTTGAGTAGGCTCGCGATAAACAATATTACTCCAGCATTCATAACTGACAGTGACTATCTTTTCATTATAATAACCATGATAATAGACAGTCAGCGTCGATCTGTCTATCTCTAAGACATGCTTCTAAATCACAATCGATTACTAAGAAAGATTGTATCAGATATCTCAATACAAAAATTTTACATTAGTTCATGTAATTTTCTGAATTTCACGTATTAATTACATTAAATTCTAAAAGATTTTTGAATGCAAATTATGAAACTTGTGTTTTTTTTAATAGAAATCTATTAGTTTGGCAAGATTAAATAATAATATTCGATTTAAACAGCTTTTGAAAAAAAGTTATTTGTTATTATTCTGTTATTTATAACAATAACAAAAAATAGTTATTGTTATAAATAACTATAACTAAAAAGTTATTGTTATTTATAACAATAACAATAAATACTCACCCCTATTTATATATATATATAATTTCTTTTTTCAAATCTAAAATTGAAAGATGTGTATCTATACTGAGAATCATTTAAAAACCAGCTTTTATATTTTAATTTGAATCTGTTTTTGTATTTTAATTTATTATTATTTAGTTATACAGCTTTATTTAAAAAAGACATCCACACTGTAAAAGTAGAACAGTCTTTGTTATACAGCTGTTTTATGACTCATCACCATATGTGATCATATGTGAACACATGTGGATTTTACTAACCACCAATCAGAAACAGTTAAGTTACCTCTATGATGAAGCAATTTCTGTCATGATGATTTTTATTACAAATTCAATTTATGATCTAGGCAATTGTAAGATTTCCGATTAGTCAAAAATACATTTGTTAATCCTTACGTTATTCTGTACATATATATTTTTTTTATGATCTATGAATCATTGAAATATATTTTCACGTACATAATATAGTTGTTATTTTTTTAAATTAAATATGTTTGAATTTTTTAGATAGTTTTTGTCAGTATTTAATCTTAACCAAATAAATGAGAAATGTTTAATATGAAGATGTTAAAAACGTCAAAAGATAATATAAAAGAAAAAAAAAGAAGAATATAATAAATAAGTTTCATGATGATTCATTGTTTATAAAAGTTTTATAGTTTTTTTCGTTAAATATGTTTATAGGTAATTTATTATCAGCTAAATCGTGATCATCTTGATTATTAAATTGTATACGAAGAGTATAATTATAATAACGTGGAATATGAGCATATCTAATCTCTAATTTATCAAGATATTTTTTTATTGTTTCTAAATTCCATTCATTATATAATTTTCTTTTTATCGTATATTGTTGTCGTTTAAGTTTTCTTTTCTCATTATGTTTTTTAATTCTAAGTGTATTAGATTCTTGACTTCGAAAAGAAGATTGAGATGGTTTTGATGTTGATATTGATACTGTTGAATTTATTGATGATCTTTCAATAAATTCATTAAAATAATCAATAATAGTATGACGAATTATATAATTGAAATGACGATGAACGTGTATACCATCTGCAATATGATTTCCAGTAATACGTAAACCGATGATACTAAAATTTATTTGATCAGATAGTATTTTTAATTGTTCATTATACAAGTTTATGTTGAACATTAAGTTAAATTCATCTTTAAATTGCGGTAGCTCTTTAAAACATGGAAAACATAGAGCAATTGTAATCTTTTCACGTTCATTAAAATGAGGAAACTTTTGTCGAAGATCGAAAATCAACTGTTGAACTTGAGGAATAATTTCTCTAGCCTTATTGGCACGAACTCAATTTGTACCAATTAAAAAAAATATTGCATTGGCCTGTAATAAATAAGGTCGAAATTCAGCTGATGATAGTAATGTAGAAGCACAAAAATTTCTTTTACGATTGTACAACCAACTGAGACCAGGAATAGCATGCGTGACCACATTATACGATGCTGTATCTCTTAAACCAAGATATCTGCCATGGCTGTCAGATAACACGAGAAAGTTCATTGATGATGAAGATTGATTGATCATAACTAAAATATACTTTGGTATATAAAAGTAATTAATTATAAGAATCGTGGAACTGCAAGCACTATATTTAATTGTTACAGAATGCAGCTGCTGAATGAAAGAACGAACAAAAAAGTTGATGCCTCGAGGATTCGAACCAAGTATCAACTGCATCCTAATAGATGTCCTAAGCCAGTTAAGCCAAAGGAATAATTTACTATCTCTTCGATATCGAAGTGAATCAAGAAAACATAATAACAACTACCAACAGTATATACCCGTATATACTGATATAACATTTCTGATTGTTAAAAAACATTCTTCTAATAATATAACCTTTTCTCTTTATGAATCTTCATATCTTTTCACAATATACAAAGTTTATCATTTGGTACTTATTTTCTTTCAGTAACATATAATTGTGATTGACAAAAATATTTTTCTCTTAATTCTTTTTTAATTACAATAGAATTGAATGGATACACAGTTTGTCATCTCATTGAAAGCATAAATACCGATAACTAGTATGTCTCAGTTTCCCAATTCATGTTGCACATTACGAAAAATATAATCAGTTATATTTCAGTTAAATACCTACATCAAGAAGCATCAACAAAACAACATTCATCTACTAAAACTTAATTCAACTAAAATAAAGTTCAGTATCACCGTGACTCTATTCTTGGTACATACCACAAAATGAAAATATCAATTTCATCGATATCATATAAATAAAATAAAAACATACTTACTAATGCTTATAATAGAGTTTGATAATTATATAAAAGAGCGAAATAACAAATACTTTCGAAAATATAACCACAGTCGACAATAGAAAAAATCAAAGGAATGCAGAACGAAATAAGTCCACAAATAATATACGCCACGTCATCATCAAACAAACATATACCTCAAATCACAACAACACTACAGGGTTCCATCCATGTAATAAAAGCATGAATGACAGCGAAATTTATTCTGCTTCTATAAGATCACATACACACAAACAGCACAAACCGATCTGTTATGATACTAAGACAAACAAATAATACAGTATCTGAATACATTCATACCTATACATAAATCTTAAAACCTCATTAATTCTAACACATACATTGCACGAATACATACTAAACTTTGAATCCGTATATCTTACCCAAATCGACCAAGTATTACCATTACTACTAATATAACTATCATAAAATATCATCATCAATATTATAATTACTGTGATTTTCATTAATCTCTTATTCTCATCACCCTACGTATTAACATAATCATGATCATTTTTCATCAATATTATTATCTTCATGATCATTCTTATAAGTTTATGATGTTCCTGGTATTTTTTATTACTGATGATGACCGACTTTACTATTCTGAAAATGGTCGAAAACTCTATCGATTTAGTTTTTCATGTTTCTCTTTTATATTTATATAAAACATTTTTTCTTTATATCTATGTAAATTATCGATTTACCGCACTTTATATTTATTTTTACATTCTACTCTTTTTACCATAATTCCATTCCGAACCAAAATCAAAACACCACCATTACTGTTTTCACCAGATTGTTGAAAAGTTTTAAAGTCACAAAACATTTATCTATAATCATATAAATCAATGTATCCAGTTTCTGAAAGTATGATAACATTAGTATTAAAAGATGAAATAAGACGCAAAACTTCTTGATAGCGTATATCTAAACCACGCACATTGAACATAAGAATATTTAAAGGAGAAAAAATCGAAGATGAATCAACACACACGTATTTTTCCAAATCGAAAAACATGAAGATAAAAGAGAACAACTTTCCCACTCTGAGAGAATCAAACAAAACATATTAAAGTCAAAATGAGAAAGAGTCAACTTAGCTCTACGTAAAAACAAATCTCTTTTATTACAATTTAAAAATGAGGAACAACTAAAAAAAGGTAAAGCAATAGTAGAAAGGTTCATTATATGAAGCTTTTACCATCCATCGCATCGGACATTTGATTACGAAAACGATCAATTTTACTTTTTAAACCAGGATCAACAGTTTTACCACCTCTTACCACATTCTTAGTATCAATAAGTTTTAAAATGTCATCCAACATAGGAAATAAAAATTGTTTAAAAATATCATCATTTGATTTCACCAATTTGTCCAAATCATTCACCTTTTCGTTCAATACCATTACATCTTGATCCATTTTATGATTAATAGATTTAAGATCATGAATTTCATTATTAATTCTTTTATCATTTTCATTTTTTTCAATCATAAATTGTTGAAAACCTTGATTTGTAACACACAATTTACTTAAAGTTTCATTAACTTGAGAGAGACCTGATATAAGAGTATTTAATTTTAAATCCATTGGATTACTGGATGGTGCCCACGGAGCTGCTGTACGAGGAAAATCATTATTAATATGTTGAGACGTGTTATTATTAGCTATATTAGCTGCAATAGACGAAGAATATGAAGTAACATTATTATTGATGTTCATTAATTTTTTTGTAAGATCAGCACGAAAGGTTTTAACAACAGGGCATTTCATAGAGTTAGATAGATGATCACCATTGCAATGTTTACATTTAATAATAGATGAACAATGATGCATTTTTAAATCTTTAAAAGATTGACCACAGGATTTACAAGTTTCATCTTGTTCAGTACATTGACGACGAAAATGTCCTACTGAACAACATTTTGAACATATTAAAACATTCACAGGAGCAATATATTCTTCAATTTCATAACAAATATAATTAACATATACCAGTTTATTATTTAATAAATCATCTCTTTCTTTAGCACAAGTCAATTCTAATTTCACCATTTTAATATCATTACTAAATTTATTTTTCATACGAATAACATTCTTAATACTAGGATATAAATTCTTAAGATCCAGAGAAAATTCATCAAAATCTAACTGAATATCAACATTTTTAATAATCAAAGACAATTGTGGAGGAATAGATGGAACAGAAGGAAAAGTAAACTGTTCACCACAAATCACCAATGGCCACTTCGAATGATCTAATAAAACAGCAAAAGAAGTTGAATCTTTAACATATAATAAAACATCCATTTCATTGTTGTTGCATTTGATGGTGGACCTTTGACAACTAATAACTTCAATAGTAAGATTATGATCAGATTTATAATGCTTGATCACCTCTGCTTTGAAATAAGTAATTGAAACATTGGTAGATTTAAATCGAACTATGTGTGGTGGAAAAGGAAAACGTGTCAACGCATAACGAGCAGAAGCTGTTGTTAATAATTGTTGCTGTTGATTATGACCTGTTGTAAAATTATTTGAAATTACTGATGAAGTAGTAGTAACATGATTATTAACATTTAAATTCATATTCACATTATCATTAACTGTATCAGTAACATTATGATGATGTAATAATTGAGGACGAATTGTACTACTACTTTGATTATTTATCTGTTTTGATTTTTTATAACATACATCTTGAAAATCACCATCATTAGAAGCATTAGAAAGACATCTACGTGATGGACGTGTTGGAGAAATAACTAGTTGTACTTCAGAAGTTCCACTAGCAGAAGCATGTTGATGTCTAATCAAACTTGAGTTCAAAAGAACATTTTCACTTGTGACATTAATAGAATCTTGACGATGACATTTTTGTTGATTAAAACCAGTTGATAATGGTACATTAATTGACTTACCAGTAACATCATCATTTTTCTGTATGTCAGTCAGCAACTTTGAATTAAGATTGCAATTACCCATAGTATAATTATGAACTTTAAGTACGAAAATATATCACGTAGTGTAAGCGAGATTATATAATACGTAGAGAATAGAAAGGAAAGACAAAATACGACTTATCAGTACGTGTTAAGAAGCGAGAATGAGTATTTGTGATTTTTCATAGCTATTTTAAAATAATTATGTCATTATCTAAAGAGTTGGTTTGGGAGTTTCTGATTTGGATAAAACAATTTTTTATGCTTTCAAGAGTTAAATGGTGGGTTTTGGTTCGAGAAAATGGTCGCTATTGAATTTTAATGTGTACGGATAATGAAGTTTTCTCGATTTGAAGTAAAGAAATTTTGATAATTTAAAAAAGGCTTTTATATACGCGGTTGTCTTACAAGTTGACAAGGCTAGCGCTTTATAAAATAGTAAAAGAACTTACCGCAAAAAAGTCTTCCTTCAATCATAGAGTAGAAAACTCTTTCTTATATATCTTTAGAATGATCTACCTCAGTTGTAGAACACAAAAAATTTTCTCATCGAACTAAAAACTAATCTACCCTCAGTCGTAGAATATAAAACCCTTTTCTTATTTGACGGTCAAACAATCTACTATTAGCAAGGTAAATAATAAATCTTTCTCAGACAAACGTAAACTAAAGAACTATTTAAAAGTTTGTAGAACAACTTGCCCTCTGTCGTCGAATAATAAATTCGTTATTTAAAACTCTAGAGTGATCTACCGTTTTGCTGCAATGGTCGAATTGTCTATCGTTATGTATAGAATAAAAAACTTTTGTGCTAGTATTTTAGAGTGACCCACCCTTATGCGTACAAGAATACACTCTTTTGATGAAAACGTTGAGTAGCAAACCCTCAAAAATGTATTCCACACCCTTTTCATTTTTATACACTCTCACTGTCAAAAACGTTTCGATTTTTAAACTCCTGAAGAGTACTTGATATCAAAATGAACTTTTCAAAGATTTATGGGACATTTTTTAAGAACAACGGTTGGCTCAGATGCCTTTTTTTCACAGTGTAAACAGAAAAATAGACCATATATGGTAGCGGCTAGCCGTGAGTGGCCGATCGAAGAGAGGCCGACAAACGACTAGACGTTGATTGGAAAGATTTATCCTAAATTTAATAAGTGAGATTTGACGTTTTTTGAGAAATTGTCAAGTGAATCGTTTCTTGAGCTGAAAACAAATCTTAATTACACATTTGACGTAACAAGATCTATTCAATAAAAGACTTGTGAATACAAATGTGGCGTGAGCAAGAATAGATATACAGTTGTACGACCCTCACAATCCTTAGAAGCTGTCCGTTATTGTAGCATTTTAAATGAATATTTTGTTTCAAATGATCGTGGTTCGGGGTGATCCCAAACGTATCCCGATCTGGTTGTGTCTATTAAACAAGCTGAACAAAGTGAAACATATGAACGACATCTAATTGTATTTTCTCAAAGAAGCAATCGAATAGTGATGAGTCATCCCACTTAGAATCATGAATATTTGTCTGTCTATTTTGTTGAAATGAGTTTGAGTTCAGGAATTAAAAACATGAAATCTTGAACAATTAAATACGATCGGATATCTGTAATAAACTTGGTTAGACTTAACTGAGGATAATAAACTCGAATTTAAGGTCTATTTTTGAAAATGGTACAACATCTATAAAGTAAATGTTTAACGAACTATCTTAAGGTATATACTTTGGAAAGATGATCAATTTTTCTGATTATTCAGCAATGTTAATATTGCTTTGCCCAGATTATTTTTAATGTGTGAGAATTTTCGAATATGCGGCATCACTACTCCTTGAACTTAATGAATTAGGTCAGTTTTTCAAAAAATGAAACATACGGCTGCGATTGATCGTCTATTCCTCAAATTAAAAATGAACCTTGCTCGGTTAAGATTTCAGGATGAATAGATCCTGAGCAGATTCCCTTCCTTGATATGTAATCGAAATTGAAATTATTTTAATGATAATCGTAGGAGATTTTCTTTCAGAAAAAGGCCCCGAGTCTATAGGATGAGCGTTACTTGTAATTACATGTAATATATATTAGATTTAGCTTAAAATTGATAAAAATGTTCTTAGAAAGAAAGAGATTATTTTATCTACAAAGAACTGCAAAGTTCATTTTGTACTGATTGTATCCTCTCTTTTATTCAAAAATGACTCTTCTATTTATACGATTAAAAAAACAGCAAGAGGGACAAAGAGAGAAGATGTTGCTGCAGAGATTAAAAGTACAGGTATTACTAGAAAAAGTGGGATATATTACTAAGTAGAGAAATATTAGTATAGAGAAAGAGCACGCAAAGCAATTAATATTTTTCTATATGAGTCAAAAGACATGGAAAGAAAAAAAATGTATACAGGAAGAATAGTGGTAATGATATGATCTCACGCAACGAAAAGATCTTAACAAGAACTATCGATATATTTTGTTATCATTTTTTTAATTAATTTTTTACGATTTCCTTTTGCATTATCACTTACCGTATTTCTCTCTTTGGCGTCTCATGTACTCAAATATGTAATACTAGTGTAACTCTTCCTAATACTTGATTTCATGACTTTTAAATTCAAATTCTTTATTTACTAAGTGCATCAATTAGAATAGTATTGGTACGTTCAATGAGACCTTGAGTTTGAGGATGACGAGGTCTTTCATAGACAATACGCATATATTTATAAAAAGAATTAATATTTGGTTAATAAATGAAAAATAATTAGGCCATAAAGTAATAGAATTAAGTCTAATAATTATATGTATTTTATGAAATTAAAATGCATAAATTGCTATATAGTTATAGCATTAGTATATTAATTCTCACTTGGAAAATCTACTTGTAGGCTATTTATTAATTCATTGATAAGCGCTTTTCTATTATCACTTTGAAGAATAAGTGGTGGAGCAAACATCAGAAATATTTCCCGTACACAATGGTACACTTCACGTGATTCTTTGTGTTTTAAAGCTCTTGCCTAACAAAACTTAGTAAAATGGTCTTTAAATTGTAAGATCCATTTATAAATCTTGCCATTAGAACTAGCAGCCGACCGAATTCTCATTTCAATGAGATTCATTTGGATTCTTGTCATAAATTCTAAAACGTGAGATAATAGTATATTAATTAAAAGAATAAATTCAGTAAAATATTGAGAAATGTGATAAAACTTCTATGTAAAGTCTATACCTAATCTGTTCTACTTTCTTTTACATAGAAAGATAAATATATCAATATCAAAAAAAATCTCATATTTTTTGAATATTTTTAATAAATTGTTGTTTAAAAATCAGTAATGTCGTCTAACCTAATGCAATGACTGGCTTTGACAATATCGGTCCAAGTATAGATTTTCTTTTTTGACATGACGAACAATTTTTTAAAAATATCTGTAATAAATTTCTGTTAAACCAGCTATAATTAATGACTAAACTATCGAGATATTTATCACAACCACCATGTGCAGTTTCAATGTGAATCTTTCTACATATGGGCACGGCTAAGCGTTACGGAATTTAATTTTTTCATCTTGTGAGACATATATCCTCAATAACAACAGAGTTGTTTCTAAAATTTTGGGCATATATGAAGATCAACTAGCTCTACTAGCACTAAAAAATTTAATTTCATTGGCTTGTGGCGAGCCATAACGGAGTTATTTGAAAAACATCGTTCGTCACGGAATTTCAAAAAATGGACAAAACTTTGAGGGAAGACTTAGATTTTAACATTTTTCTTCGAAACTAATCGACTCATAAGTAAATATTCTATACAAAAGTTATTCAGTTTTCACAAGCTGTTAGAATATCATGTAGTTTTCGCTATGAGACAATTCCTTCGAATAAGCCAACTTAATAGGCTGAGCGTTACGGAATTTCACCACTTTTCTCTTTTCCGCCGAGGACAGTTTAGTGCCACTTTTATGATAATTTTAACTATGAAATCTAACTTATTTTATTCGGCAAAGATTAAGAAAATTGTTTTTTTTATAAATCGATTAGCTTATTTTCATCTTTTTTTCAAAATTTCATTGAAAATTTCATTCATTACTTTGGTAAAAATGAAGAAACAGCGAAATTTCATAATTATTCACGTTTATAAACTCGTAAGAACGACAAATAATATTACTTTTTTATGTTAGCTGAGTAACTCGGAATGTAGAGTAAACTTAATAATATTTCAAGATTATACTGTCTGTAAAACAAATTTCTATATATTACTGACTCTAACCCTTTCTCAGCGAAGGGGATCGTTAGTGGCCTGTCCACGTAACTACGTACATTAGTCGGCGAAGTTGACCAACGCTGTTAAGCAAAACAAATATCACCATCGTGTAGAGCAAGGTCGAAATCACTCAGAAATATGTTCTCTCTCTCCATAGGTCTGCATTATTGTGTGAAAATTTATCATACAAAAAGTGTGAGTCTCATAAGTCTCGAATGAACAAAATTATGACAGATCCTAGTTTTGAAATTTTTTTTGCAAAGAGACGTGCTTTTTTGAAACTCAATATATGAAGTAGTACTACTACTAATAGAGTACGTGTTTATGAAAAGAAAAGTGTGATCCATTGTTTCTTCGTGAATTTATCTAAGTGCGTAAACTTGGTACACCGATCTAGGTGATTCCGTCACGAAAATAAAGTACAGTTCATTTCTAGTCAACAGTGATTGCGTTTTTAACCTTAGAGGTAGTGCTTTAAATAAAGTTTTTTATGCTCTATCTAATGAATGGATTGGATGCTTTTTATAAATATTCTGGGTAGTGAAGATGGTCGTGACGGAATACCATCAGATGACCAATTTTTTTCATAGAGCTTTAAAATCTAATTTTTTTTAAAAGTTATAATTCCGAGTAGATGTGAGAACATTCACAGCTAATTTTAAAGACTGATTAGCTAATTCAGGACGTGCTCTTGTATTGATTTTCATCCGTTTTCTACTATGTGAATTTAACAAGAGGTTTAAACAACATAGAATGTAATGATAGACCGATTCTAACAGAACTTTACTAAATCGATCTTATGAATGCGACTAGAATACTCGCAGTAGACAGACCTAGCAAATCTTGGTAAAAACTAGAGAATTCAGCTTAAATTGAAGAAGTAAGAGTGGATATATAGACGATGGAATATAGGTACTCAAGAGCATTTTGACTATAGCTCACGAGAGAATTATGCTAACAGCAATGTTGCTTTTGAGTTTGGTCTTTGTGATTAATACGAATTCCAACGCGGTAAGAAACACCCTAGGGAAATAAGTTTCTTAACCCTTCTGTCTAGGTTGATAGACATTTCACTGGAATTTTAGACTAAGACATGGAATATATCAATAAATTCAATGACAGCATTTCGATCTGATATTTTGCCTATGGACAACTCCATTAGTTTGTAGAATGTTGAGAAAATTTCAGCTCAAAAGAATATTCCGTTACCGAAATACTAAAGTCTCAAACAACAAAGAATTTTAGTGTCAGTCTGCGAGATATAAATGATTTTTGAGACTAGTATTTTGGTAGCGGAACATTCTTTTGTGCTGAAATTTTCTGAACATTCTAAAGATTAATAGAGTTGTCGGTAGGCAAACTATTGGGTCGAAATACTGTCATTGAATCTGTTGATATATTCCATGTCTCAGAATAAAATTCCAGTAGAATCTCTATAATCCTAGACAGGAGGCCTGCGAAAATTTATTATTCTAGGATTTTTTTATCTCATTCAGATCTATATTATTCACAGAGATCAAACTCAAAGCGATATGACAGTTGAAAACGTTCTCTCGTTTGAAGACTCAATCTAATATATTCTGATACTCTTAAGAAGGGGGTTTTATACTATGGAAACCGTAATCTAGAGTTTTTTGTCATTGGTTTTTAACGCGTAACATTAGATTATGTATTCTAAGGAACTATTGTTAGATTGCTCAAGAAAATCAAAGATCAGAAAATATGGTCATTTTTCAAAAGTAATTCCGTAACAAAAATGTGATTCCGTCACGACACATTTTCTCGCTTACAGAGATATGATTGCGTAATTGCCAGATTTTCTTTTTTCTTACATATGAGTCGTCATCTGAGCTAAAACTTCTGTAAAGAATGTTTTTCTATTGCAGTTATAGTTGAGCTAAGTTTTTGAATTCCTTGAACAACACTCAAAGTTCAGTTCCGTTTTTGGTGATTCCGTAACGTGCCTATATTTCGATGATAAAATAAATATGGGAACTTGAAACCTCATGAAACTTGCAGCATCTGTAGAGGAAACTGGCGTATATAGCATGTATAAATTTGGGCCTTGTCAGACTTTCCTTTAGTGAGATATTGAAAATACAAAGTGAAAAAACGTGATTCTGTCACGCTTTGACAGGCCGTAAAGCAGCTACAATTAATAACTAAACTATCGAGACATTTATCTCAACCACCATATGCAGTTTCAATGGGAATCTTTTTATATATATCATACATATTTTCATATAACAAAATAGGTTTTCCAAATTTAAGATCACATAAAAATTGACGTGTTCTAATTACACGTAATACAAATGAATTACGACACCATGATATAAAACGTGAACTATTTTCTGTAGAAGATAAATTATTTTATAAACACTCAATTATCTTTTCATTCATTTTATTAATAATTACTGCCTTTTCTTGAAATTTAATATTAGGTGAGTCTATATGTTGATCTGCTTGCTCATAAAAAAATTGTCGTGATTCATTATCTGTTGACAATATAGAGGTCATTGTTATATTTATTATAATTTAGATAATAAAAAGTTGTAGTCTGTTCGATTATAAAAATATACAAGTACATATCTTTCATTTTACAATAGATTCGAATTTTATTTTACTACTGAAAAAAAGAGAGAAAAAAAGCAAACTTTGCCTGGGACGTATATATCTATATTTCACAACTGAAAATAAACGACTTTTAGAATCATAAATTTTTCAATTCGGATGGAGCCACCAGAATCAACAACTATTATGTCAGAATGTGTTATTCTTGCTAATAAATTCTTGAAACATTTATAATAGCTTCCTGTACTTTGTTTTCTAGATAAAGATATTATAGACACAATTGTTAGTGTCAATCGATTAAAACATTATACGTTTATTAAGAGGCTTATATTCAATGATTCTTTTAATTAATTCATCTTTTCTTCAGAAAGGATCATAATCAATGCGATGATATCTTTGCAAGAGATGCGTCAATCATCGGCCAAAATCTTAAACCAACATGCTTTATTTTCGATATATGCAAATTCGATATAAAGAAAAGTAAATCACATTTATTTGAATTCAATGTAAACAGTACATTACATTTCATAGCTCTACGCGCGTGGTTCAGAAGCAATTATTACTTGAATTAAAAAAACGTACCTGCGATATTTAAACGTCAAGAAACACTCCGAAAGAGAAAAATATTGATCTTTCAATCAACAATGTAGGAATTATATTTTCTTTGAATTTAATCTTAATTTTTTGTTTTAGTGCACAGTTATTTCGAGAAACTTTCAAGAAAAACGTACAGGAAATATCATGTTACATGTTTCGATCTTATCCGTTTATGAACTATACAAATAACACTAATACGTCTTTTATTATAACATGAACTTATAAAATCTTTAATATTTTTTATTTGTACTTCTAAACAAACTATTTCTACTTACACACTTTATTTATTAAAATGTTCAAATAAATTACAATATAATTCATAACTTTGAAAAAATTTGTTATACTATGTTCAACACATTACACAAAAAAATTATAATGCTATACTACGACATACATTCTTATCAAATAGAAACTAAGTTACAAAAATATAAATCAATTATGTTGTATTCATTTTAAAAATTACAGTATTTATTTTCAAGAGACAAATTGTCACTCTTTTAAAACACAGCTAATACCGATATTAGTAGGCAGATCGCCTATTATATACTCTTTGCTAGTTAATGAACATACGCATATATATTTTGGAGTTGAAATTAAAATTTTAATTTCTACTAAGATGTTATACTGTAGGAATATGTGATTTCTCCTGTCATATAAATAGACCCTTATAAAGATGATGCAATACGTAGAACGAAAAGAAATAAAGAAGATATTTGATATTTAATTTCAACTTCTCGTGACCGTATCAAAAGAGAAAACATTTGAAAATCATATAAAATGGAGCTATTTTATTGGAAATTGGATGAACATATATTATTCTTAGCTGAGAAATTTCGTTCAAAGTTTGTTATCACACAACCTACTTATAATGAGATCGTGCTAGTATTAAAAGATGGTCGTGGTTAGTGGCGTATCCAGGATTTGGCCATTGGTATGGCAATACCTTACGGAATTTTTAAAACCTACCGTATCGCTTGATAGTTTTCTGATGATTTAAAATCAGTCTCTAATCTTTCAGTGTTTTGAAAAAAGATTAATTTAACACGAAACGCAGGGGCGTACTAAACAAGGGAGACGTGTGGGGCACTATGCCCCCTTGCTCTGAGAAGTTTTAGTTTTGTTTGGTCTATAAAATCAAAAAAAGGGGTTTGACACATTTTTTGGCGTTAGATTTAAGCGAAAAGAGTATTACGCCTCTCTGCTTTTGAAACTATAAATGTTGAGAATTTACGCCCCTGACTATTGACCAATCATATATCGTCCATATTTTACCCATATTTGTCCATTATTAGATACCATTCTATTATACTATCTACATATATATGCATACACTGTGTGACCTGTTGAGGTCGTTTATCACAATTTATCTAGAACTTTTGGAGAGTTTTCCAGATATGCTATGCTTAACTTTTTAAAGGCTATCCAGATATGATATCTGTAACTTTTGGAAAGATATATGAATAGGATTGAAATTCGAAGATTGTTGAGATGATATATTGGAATTTGTCTAAAATACAGTTAAGCATGGCACTTCCAGTTTTTGAAAGCTATCTGACCATAATATCATTGAATCTGTATTAATAATATTAGGATGAAACATGTCAGTTCAGTGATCATGAAAAGAGCTTTCATGATGGCACTAAAGAGCTGCTTAAACATGATAAGAGTCATGAATCAAATATGATATGAATTGATGAGCCTTAATTTTTTGTGAATTACGTTACTTCAATGCTCTACAAAACAGTGAATGATCAGTGTACAAAACGTTTTATTGGGTATCGTTCAGCTCGCAAAAAACTTTCAAATTACTAATCTGGTTACAAATGTTTGAAAGATTCGAAAATTGTACCAGATGCTCAAGAAAAGATATTGATTGAGAAAAGCGATCGATTTTTCATATTAGGAGTTTTATATAGAATACTATAGATTATGTACTTCACATTTCAAGCTGCTTCAAGGGCTTGAACCGATTATAAAATAACTTTGAAATCGGCAATGAATAGGTTTTAGCTTGATCAATCCAGCTAAAACCAGGACCGAATGTAGTAGATGAATTAAATGATTATGAAGATAATAAACCATGGTATATAAAATAGACGAAGAACTAGCACCAATATGAATAAATGTTCAATAGTTATAGATAGGTATAGGTTGGGGAATCTTTATTGTTTATAACATGGATATGTTTGATTTCTCTGATTATGATGAATACCTAAAATAATGTTCTTGAGTCTCATTTTTCAACTCATTGATATCGAAGTGATTTGTATGATTTACCATGTACTGAAGTCGACTAGATTTTATTAAGCTGACAGTGACTAATTCACGTTTAACTTCATTTGATATTTTCATATAGATAGCAGTCCAAAAATACAAAGTGAGTGTCTGGGATCACCGAATCAAAACTTGTCAGTGTATTTAGCATCTTATTTTTCTATAACAATTTATCAACTAATATTAATACAAGGTTAACTTCAACATTGTGTTCAGAAAAATGATTAATAATCTGAATAATAGTACTGCTTGCTGAACTTTTAGTTTCAAAAATCTCATTTTGTAGACGTATTTGATCTGAATATTTTGCTCCTATTTTATAAACATGTTCCAATTCTAAGATCTAAAAATATATTTATATGGCATATATCACAGACTGCAACAAAAATTATATGAAAGTAACTGATTATTGAAATTGACGAACAAGGTACGTTAGGCTTATCGCAACATAGAACAAATTTATTTGACAATCATGACGGAAGAAAAACTATATTTATTGAAAGTATAATAATGAAGATAATTTATTCTAATACCGCATCAGTATTTATGGCCGCATTTTCGTATGGTATTGATGCTTTCAAACTTTTCTCGCTTCCATCTAGTATCGATTGTGTCACTTGGCACAGCTTGTATTTATAAAACTATACATTTTTCATCAACTTTATCCATTTCGGATTGAAGTTCCTCAAAATATTTTCAGTGCAAACTTTTAAATAGGTTTGCTAATTTTTATTAATTAAACATTCTCTCTACGTTCTGATTGTATATCAAAAACAAATTTAATGTATCACCACAACTAACTACTTATATTAAAATCTTTTTATATGTGATCCTGTGAATGATTTTTCTTGTGAACTGTTTCTATAATTTGAGCCAGCTCAGATATATGAGTATAATATTATCATAGTTTTATGTCACGTAGAAATTATAAAAAAAAATTCTTTTCAATCGTTTTTTAGTGCAATAAATACTGATTTCAGACCAAAATCTGCATTTTATAAATACTTTTAACTATGTTTTCATCGAGCTTCTTCAGAATAAAAAGCTATATTTCCCGAGAGAAAAGGTTAGAAAAATGACGCAGTGCGATAAAGTTTCGTTTTTCTCTATTAATTATCAGTCACATACCTATAAGAAGAGCATTGCTAACTAGAAGAAGAATGAATGATACAAATAATCAAAACCAGATATGCATTACTGTAGATGATGTTTTTTCTGCACCAAATAATACAAATTGTTTCGGAAAAATCATAGAAGAATTGCAAGGAAAATGTAAAAGAATAAACATGAGAACCAAATAAAATTAACTCTTCTTCGAAGAAAAATCAGTAGAATATATCACAAAGGAAATAAGATATACTAGCAGAGAAAATACAAAGCAGGATTACACAAGGCCATACACAATGCAGAAAAATGAATTGAAAACTGTGGGTAACAATAATATCTTTTAGGTTCACAAATATTTCTACGAAGCAATGCAACATATTCATAATAGCTATAGCAGTTGCTTAAGTATTTACGGAAGAAGCAGAATGAGAAGAAACTGTATGAAGAGTATCAAACATTAGGTTCTCACATATGAGGTTAGAAAACGCTCACAGTCAAAAATCCCATGATTTACATTACTAAATAATAATTTTATTTTTCGTGACAGCGAACACTCTGTGAAGCAGTTTTCAAATTCTGCGTAAATTTGTCTTTGTGCAGAGCATATATTGATAGGATCTATGCATACATTTCAAAGCAAACGAAAAAATATCATCTCGATCATTACCATTATGCAAATATTATTAATACATGAACGTCAATCTCATTGATACTGAACATTGACAACATAGTTTGCCTGATACATAACATTGTATAGTCGGAAAGAAGACATCGCAAACAACATAAGCTCCACGATTAAGATAATAAAAATCAGTATTGCTCATAAGAATTATCGAGCAATACGCTGATGCCTTTGTCGTATCACGTAAGACTGACGTCTGTTAATAAAAGATGGCACTCAACGTATGAAACAATTCCGAAATGAAATCTGAACTCTCGAGAATATTTTTAATCTATCACATCCTACTCCAGCTTATACGGGAAAACAGAATGAACTTGAAATGTTGAAATCTGAAACGGTAACACTGCATACAAATATCACTACTCTCTTCTTCTCACTATTTCTAGATGCCTTTCAAAAGAGTATGATTATCATGTTTAGATAGTTCCCGAAAAGTACCATATATCATGTCTGAATAGTCCTTAAAACGTTATGGATGTGGTATTCAGACAGCCCTTTGAAAACGATTATCACTATGTCTGGATAGCCCTCGAAAAGCTACAGATATTATATCTAGATAGTCTTTAAAAAGTTGTGAATACTATGCCTGGACAGCCTTGAAAACGTTGTGGATACAATATCTGGATAGCCGTTCAAAAGTTACGGATACCGTATCTTGAGAGCCCTCAAAAAGTAGTGGAGATGATGGCTGGATAGCCACTCGAAAGTTACGGAGATCGAATGTTGAGACCCTTGAAAAAGTTGTGTATACTATCTCGGGATAGTCCTCAAGAAGTTGTGGATGGGCACGGCCAAGCGTGACGGAATTTCATTTTTTCAACTTGTGAGACATATATCTCCTCAATAACAAGAGAAATGCTTCTGAAATTTTGGGCATATATGAAGGTTAACTAGCTCTACTAGCAGTAAAAATTTCATTGACTTGTGACAAGCCATAACGGAGTTATATGAAAAACATCGTTCGTTACGGAATTTCAAAAATGGACAAAATTTTGAGGAAGGCCTCAGATTTTGACATTTTTCTTCGAAACTAACCGGCTCATAAATGAACGTTCTATACATAAGTTGTTCATTTTTTCACGAGCTATTAAAATATCACGTCATTTTCTTTGTGAAACATTTCCTTTAAATAAGACGACTTGAAATACTGAGCGTTACGGAATTTCAAATGTTACCGAATTTCGCCTTTTTTTGGAATTCGAATGCAGAAGGTTCAATCGCTTAAAAATTAAATTAGTTATTGCACGAAATTGTTGATTTTTTGTTCAAAGAGAGTAAAACAATGTTTTTTAAATTCAATTCATTCAATTTTTGTTACCATAAAGAAATTCCGTAACGAAGTATTTTGAGTATAAATATACAAAAGTAGAGCCGATGATCAATAAAAATTAGTCCATTCAATAGATCTCGAAAAGATCTATCCAGTGACGCCATTCTTATAAAATGAATTTGTATCCTAAGTGAAGGAAACACATTATAACTATTTTTCGTTACGGAATTTCATGAAAAACTCAGACGTTTTTTGAGGAATTGATAGATCTATGCAACAATTGGATTCTTTTGGGCAGCTGATATTTTGAAAGAACATATCTTCTTCTATCTATCGATGTGAAATTTGATTCAATTCAACTTTGATATGAACACATTTTAACGGTTAGGTTATGATGTTTTAGAGATATCATTTTATGATAAGTTCATTGGAGAAAAGAATAGGGCTACTGTCGTTTAATAAGCATGTATTCCTTGACTAATAAAACTTTTTCTTTACACTATCGGATGTACTCTATTCCATAGTATACTCATTTTCCTTCGATTTTGAATTCGAACCTTCCCCAACGAAGGGGACCGTTAGCTGGCCGTGCCCGGATACGAGGCCTAGATAGCCCTGGAAAATTTGTGGATATTATGTCTAGATAGCACTCGAGAAGTTGTCGATACTGTGTCTGGATAGCACTGAGTAAGGTGTGGGTACCATGTCTGAATAGCCTTTAAAAACTGGCGGATATCATGTTTAGATAGCTCTTGAAACGTTGTACATATCATATTGTAATAAATACTTGGAAATCACTGACACTATGTGCCTTCATTGTTGTAGAATATTCACGAAATGTTCCAGAAAATCCGAGAGTATTCAAAAAAGTTCGAAAATATTCGTTAGATATCTTAAAAGTTGCTTTCTACAACATTCTAGAGTATTGTAGATTGTTCTCAAAGGCTCGATAACAGTATAATTACGGTCTCCGCGTTTCATTTATTGACTGGGTTTATCGCAAGGTTAAGATGGTACTAGTGTTTGGCTCTATTATGGACAACAAGACAGAAATTATAGCAATGGCGATTTTTGATATGTAGATCCATTTATATGTAGCTTATCCTGACCCAATTTTTTGTACTATTCTTCAGATGTCACTCCTTATCGAAGATATAGTCTTATAGAACTTCATCGATAATATAATAAAAAAATAAAATACCTAGTACGAATTATTGTTCTTGGTGGCCTGGCAATGGCACTCCAGGCCAGAACCTGGATACAATACTAGTCGCGGCGAAGTTCAGTTCTCGATCTGAGTCCATCAAAAATTCAAATTAGTTATCATAGGTGAGAGACAGCGGGCGCGGGTGACAATGGGTGTGAAAGTGCGTGCCCTTAATCTACAAACTTTATCAGCAAAATATTTATCCAAGCTCGTAAAAATCATGCTCACAGAGCACTTGCTCCAGTGGCGCAAAGTTCTGATTCAAACGATACCTTAAGCCCAAAACAACAAAGAATCTACACCGGAAATTTAAAAAACTCGCACGAAGTCATAAACAGTCCCATCATGATTTCAAAGACTAATCAAACCCTTAAATTCTCACCAAACCTAACAAAGTCAAATGCAACCTTTAAACTCTTTTCAAAATAGTTCTGTTCTCCAGACCAACACCACAGCCTCGCAAAGTCCATACAAGCATTTACAAAAGCTAAAAAACCTTGACATCTACAATATCTGTCGCAACAATATCAAACTCAAAAGTTCCATGCAACATTTTCTACTAATTCCAAATCTCTCACAATCTGCACATACACTCATAAATCTTTCAAAGCCTTCAGCATCTTACAAACACCCAATCAACAATCCGTTTAAAAATCCATAAATATACTTACAGTTCACGAAACACCGAACCCCATCTTTCAGCAAACTATCGAAACCGCCTAACACAACCACACGAAGTCCTCCCGAATCTATACTACTCAAACAAAGCGAAACCTCAATCACATGACAAATCTACGATGCAGAAAATATCACCAACTAAATAATTAAAGATATCTATGCTGCTCAAAATATCACAATCTCTATCATTGAACCAATCTATGCTGCTGAAACTATCAGCATTTCGACCAACGAACGGATCTACGCTCCCGAAACTATATCCATCTCGATCATTGACCACAACTAAGCTGCTGAAAGTATCACCATCTCAACCATAGAACGAATCCATGCTGCTCAAAGTACCACCAACTCAATCATTGAAACAATCTATGCAGCTAACAGTATCACCATCTCGATCATTGAACGCATCTATGCTGCTGAGAGTATCAGCATTTCGATAATTGAACAAACCTTTGCTGATGAAAATCTCACCATCTCAACCGTCTGACAGGTCTATGCTGCTGAAAGTTTCACCATCTCATTCGTTAGACAGATCTACGCTGCTAAAAATCTCACCATCTCGTTCGTTTGACAGATCTATGCTGCTGAAAATCTCACCATCTCATTCGTTTCACAGACCTACGCTGCTGAAATTCTCACCATCTCAGTCGTTTGACAAGTCTATGCTGCTAAAGTCTCACCATCTCAATCGCTTGACAGATCTACGCTGCTGGAATTCTCACCATCTCATTCGTTTGACAGATCTATGCTGCTAAAACTCTTACCGTCTCATTCGATTGACAGATCTACGCTGCTCAAAATCTCACCATCTCGATCGTTTGACAGATCTATGCTGCTGAAAGTCTCACCATCTCATTCGTTTCACAGATCTATCTTGCTGAAATGATGGCCGTTTCATTCGTTAGACAGATCTACGCTGCTGAAAGTCTCACCATCTCATTCGTTTGACAGATCTACGCTGCTCAAAGTCTCACCATCTCAATCGTTTCACAGATCTATGCTGCTGAAATTCTCACCATCTCATTCGTTTGACAGATCTATCTTGCTGAAATGATGGCCGCTTCATTCGTTAGACAGATCTACGCTGCTGAAAGTCTCACCATCTCATTCGTTTGACAGATCTATGCTGCTGAAAGTATCACCATCTCAGTCGTTTGACAGATCTATGCTGCTGAAAGTATCACCATCTCATTGGTTTGACAGATCTATGCTGCTGAAAGTATCACCATCTCATTCGTTTGACAGATCTATCCTGCTGAAAGTATCACCATCTCAATCGTTTGACAGATCTATGCTGCTGAAACTATCACCATCTCATTCGTTTGACAGATCTATGCTGCTGAAAGTATCATCATCTCAATAAATAAACGTATCTATGCTGCTGAAAGTATCATCATCTCATTCGTTTGACAGATCTATGCTGCTGAAAGTATCATCATCTCAATAAATAAACGTATGTATCCTGCTGAAAGTATCATCATCTCATTCGTTTGACAGATCTATTCTGCTGAAAGTATCAACATCTCAATAAATAAACGTGTCTATCCTGCTGAAAGTATAATTATCTCAATCGTTTGATAGATCTATCCTGCTGAAAGTATCATCATCTCGATGAATAAACGTATCTATGCTGCTGAAAGTATCAGCATCTCATTCGTTTGACAGATCTATCCTGCTGAAAGTATCACCATTTCAATCGTTTCACAGATCTATGCTGTTGAAAGTATCACCATCTCATTCGGTTGGCAGATCGATCCTGCTGAAAGTATCATTATCTCAATCGTTTGATAGATCTATCCTGCTGAAAGTATCATCATCTCATTCGTTTGACAGATCTATCCTGCTGAAAGTATCACCATTTCAATCGTTTCAGAGATCTATGCTGTTGAAAGTATCACCATCTCATTCGGTTGGCAGATCTATCCTGCTGAAAGTATCATTATCTCAATCGTTTGATAGATCTATCCTGCTGAAAGTATCATCATCTCATTCGTTTGACAGATCTATCCTGCTGAAAGTATGACCGTCTCAATTAATAAACGGATCTATGCTGCTGAACGTATCGTCGTCTGGAGCATTTTACAGATCTGGGCTGTTCGTAAGAGGTGCTTTCGTTATGATTTTATTGGTGTTTTCTGGTGAAAAGAAGAGGCATTTCAGTGATTTTACAGTTTTTTGCTGCTCGAGTGAATGATTATGTTAATTGTTTTGTTGAGCGGAGTCGCTTTGGAGAAGGACTATCTGAATGATTTGTAGGATTTGTGGGTTTTAAAAGAAGTATTGTATAAACGTTGGGATGGATCGATGGTTTTGGATATGTTGCAGCTTCTGGATTGTTTTGATGGAGTCCTGCTGTCGGAAGGAAAAATGGTTTTGAATGATTTAGTGAGCTATTGTGGTTGATTGTGCGTTGGGAAGAAAAAAGCTTCGGTTGAAATTTGTTGAGGTTTGTTGGATTTGATGTTTTTTTTAAATTTCGTGTGAGCTGATACGAAATGTGTTAAAGTTGAGGTAAGTTGCATGGTTTCTTGTGTGAAGTTGTATTTTTGAGTTATTAAGAAGTTTTTTATATTTCCGTTTTATAGTTATTAATTTTTGAGGGTTTCGTTTAAAAGTGTTACGGATGTTGTATTGTAAGCAACTCTGAAGAGCGTTTGTTCAAGTAGTAGGTTATCCCGTTTGGTGTAATGAAGACAGCCTATGATGAATATCGATGAGTCAGAGGAGGGGTGGGGTTGCTTCAGTATGACGTGATATTAGAAATACTTTTACTGCTGCGCTGTGAATAATAGAATTTTTATAATATTTAGTATTATTTTGGTAATTTATATTTATTTATTGTTTTTTTGTGGATTTTTTAATTGTAAACTAGTATGTGAAAATAAACATATGTACCAAACACTTAATTGAACTTTTAACTTCGCAAAATACGTTTGTAATAAGAACAAAGATTCTAAAGATTACGTTATCGGGGGATGTCGATGGTACTGGTAATTCATTTATGGCATACTTAGTATTAGCGACTTTTGTAGACGTCATAAATAATTCTTTTGAATAAAATTTAATGAAACTATTGGATAATATTCGGCTACTTAAGGCCAGTCTGTATTCAATACATTTTATTAGTTGAACTCTCAGTTGAATCTAATAATCTTTCTTACTAAACTCACTGCTGATAATTACTTCTGGTGATGATTGACAGAAATTTTACAAAGAACTTGAAAACTGTTCAAACACCGTAATGTTTGTAATTGTTTTTTCGAGCTATCTTTTCTAAACACAAATACAAATGAAATTATATGTTCTAATTACGCAGCCTTTGATTCAGATTTTACAAAACGCTTAAAATTTCATCTTGAATATTAATCCACTTGTACTGTAATAATTCGGATCAAACATCTGCTGAATCTATAGCAACAATTCATTAATATATAAACGTATTTCTCTTGCATATAAATACTGGTTTTATTTTATTTCATCTTATTTTATTTATTCAAATGTATTTGATATTAGTTGACTCAGTGTATAACGACACTTGTTGAATATATAAAGGTATTTCATTTGTTTATCAATATCAATCTTATTTTGTTTAATTTTGTTTTGTTTTATTTTGTTTTAGTTATTCGGATGTATTTGATATTAGTTGATTGATAATACAATAACACTTCTTCATTATTTAATGGTATTTCTTTTATATATAAATACTGATTTTGTTTTATTTTTATTTCATTTTGTTTTAGTTATTCTGATTTAAGAGATATTAGTTAACTGATTATATAACAGCACGTGTTCAATATATAATGGTATTTCATTTGGATATAAATACTGATTTTATTTTATTTTATTTTATTTTAGTTATTCAGATCAGTTTGA
>CAJNOI010000117.1:42961-69390 GCA_905250115.1 Adineta steineri
TTTTATTTTATTTTATTTTATTTTATTTTAGTTATTCAGATCAATTCAATATTAGTTGATTGTTCGTATAACAACACGTGTTCAGTATTGAATGGTATTTCATTCGGATATAAATCTTGATTTCAGTTTTATTTTATTTTTTTTTTTTTTTTTAGTTGCTCAGATTGATTTGATACCAGTTGTTTAAGACATAATGGCATTTCTGTTTTATATAGCTCCTGATTGTATTTTATTGTATTTTGTGGTGGTGGTACGAGTTTTATCACATTTTTATCTGGTGACACTTGAGTTGTAAAATTAATAGTTTAAAGAAGATTGTAATGGATCCTCGTCAGTGGACTTGCTCTCAAGTAATTCAATGGTTATCTTCTTTCAATAAAAATAAACAAGTTCTTGATGTTTTTACTAGTAAGTGGTCTTATGTCTTCACACAATTCTTATTTCTGCTCGCTTTGCGCCCAACGAAAGCCATACTATGAATTTGCTGAATTATTTAAGCACATACAATATGTGCATAATGGACAATTAGATTTTAAAGTTCGCTGTGAACTTGGGCCATTATGTGGAAGAATATATTCGACCTTTGCTGGTTATAAAAGCCATATTTATCGACAGCATGTGGATCTTCTTAATAAAGATTTAAATAGAAAGGAAGTACAAATAATTGCAGATACACATGATGATGAAATCTTATTGGCAACAAATTATGCTATAAAATCAGATTTTAATATACAAATATACGATGGAGAAAACGAAAAAGATGAGAGTGCAGAAGAAATAGACTATGAAGATACTATATGTTGGCCGTTGCTTACAGAAACAGTAGCTCGATCGTCAGAAAAAAAATAGATCTAGAATTCTTTGAAAAGTTTGACATGGACTTTTTGCTTAGTCTTAGAGAAGGACATTGTTTGCCGCAAAATATTATCCAGACGATTACATCTGGATTAAAATCTTTGATTGAACTAATTTATCAGTTGTTAAAAATGAAAAATCAAAAAACAACTATTAATTCAGCTATATATGATTCTATTTTATTGAGTGATGTCAATGAAGTTATCTCAAACATAACAGAAAGAATAACAGATATTACGAAAAATGAACATAGTTTTTTGAAACGATGTAAAAAATATTTTTCCTATACACCAGCTAAAGAAATAAAGTTAGAAAATCCTGATCAGATAGCATACTATATGCCAATACAGTGCAGTATTCAACAAATGTTAAAAAAACCTGATGTTTTAACTATGCTGATCAAAAATTTTAATGAAAATGTCAATCGTAATATCATGGATACAGATTTGATGTTCAGTTTTCGTCATCGATTACTTGGGAAACAACATACAGTATTGAAAAATAAACCTGATGCATTACTACTTCAACAATATATAGACGATATCGGCTTGACCAACCCAATAGGTGCCAAAAAAGACACTCAAAAATTTACTATGATATATTTTCAATTAGAATATTTACTTGATACGATAAAAGCAGTCTTAAATTCAATAGGAGTTGTTGCCATGTGTCATTCTAATTATTTAACTAACAAGTTAAATAGAAAAATGTTTTGATCCAATAGTTGAAGATTTGAATGCTTTGCAAATTGATGGAATTTTTATTCCAACTCTTCAGACTCATTTACATTTTGCATTTACAGTAGTAACTGGTGATCATTTAGCGTCGAATGATATAGGAGGGTTCCAGAAAATTTTCAATACTGGAGAATTCTGTAGACATTGTCACATAAATTATAATCAAAAACTTGTTCCTTTGAATGAAATTACTCATCGTCGTCGAATACAAGATTAACATAATAATTTTGTTCAACAAGTGACCAGTTTGAATAATAATGTAACCTTACATGATGTTGTCGGTACACGTCCATTAGTAAATCTGATAGGTTTTCATGCTGTAAGTTCTTTACCCAATGACCCTATGCACGATTTTAATGAGGGTATATAGAAAAAAAACTTTATTATTTTTAAAAATAAAATCTTTTGTCTCTTTAGGTGTTTGTGGTCAATTACTAATGGCTATGTTGAAAGAAGCTTCAACAAAAAGACTCCTTACATATGGTGACATTGAAAATCGATTGTTAGCGTTCGTATATGGTGATAATGATAAGCCCAACAAGCCACCAATTTTACGAAAGAAACATTTAAAAAAAGGGAAAATTGTTGGTACAGCATCACAGAAGATGCTATTTTTTAAGTTATTCCCTATCATCTTTTATGATTTGATTGACCAATTAGAAACAAAAGAGATTTACATATGTTTACGAGAGATTGTAAGTTTAGTTTTCGCTTGTCCATTTCGTAAATCTTGGTTGTCATATTTACATTCATTATGTATTCGTTTTCAATGTTTAATGGTTCATCTATTACCGCATATGGTGACTCCAAAGATACACTTTGTGACTGATTATGCAAAGCAGATCGAAATGAATGGTCCAGCTATCAGACATTGGTGCATGCGTTTTGAATCGAAGCATCAGATATTCAAACGACTTGCTGTGAAGTCTAATAATTTCAAAAATATTCTATATACATTATCGAAACGCAATCAATTACATCAATGTCTTCTTTTATCTTTTTCAAACTATTATACAATTGTTAATGAAGGTTATTCAGTATCTGAACGAGATTTATGCACATTACCAATTGATATTCGTAAATTATCAGAAAAACAAATTGGTCATTTTAATAATACGATAAAAATTATGGAATATCAACGATTGAAGTTCAACCATGTTATGTTAATTAAAGGATCTATATTTGTGGATAAGTTGATGCATGAGGAAGAGATACCCTCTTTTCTTCATCTATCATTCATATTTAAAATTAATACCACTTGGTTATTAATAGTTGAACAACTACAAACAATCAGTTTCAATGAGTCTTTATGGTCCTATGAACTTGAACATAGACATTTATTTTTCATCAAAGAGCCAGATGAACTTATTTGTATTTTACCAAAAGGGATTGACGTATATGAGATAGAAAAAAAATTTTATGTAAACGTTTTTTCGCGTCTTACTAAAGATAAACTATGTGCGTCATGAAAATAATACCCTGATAAAGATCATATAGCAGAAAAAATATCTCGCTGCATTATAAATGTAGCAATTAAAATGTGTTGCTCCTTTTATATTGTTGAGATGTTTGAATTGATACATTCTTTTCTTTTTTAGGCGAAGATATTGATGGTGAAACACTCTTTAATTTACCACAATCCATGATGTACGAAATAATTAAACCTATGAAAGATCGTGTACTTTTTTTAACTGAACATCGCAATTTATTTGATCAATCAAAATCTGAAAAATATAGTCATATTTCATCAGATGATCCTGTATTAGATTCTGCAACAACTTCAGATAGTATACATAAAGAAGTAATTATATCGTCAAAAGAAGATGAAAATAAAGAAAATGATGTGGATGATGAAGAACCGACATTACCATCTCCTTATATTATACTAGATTTACCATTAAGAATTCAACAAATTATTGATAAAGGTGAAATAGGTGAATTCCGTAGTCACACAAATGCACGTCGACTTTTACTTGATACAATTTTTAATGATGTGACAACCAAATATTCGCTGTTGTAAGTAATAAAGATTGTTTCTGCGATAAATATCAGTAGCTTTTTCTTTCATATTTAGGTATCCTACTAGAGATCATTACAGATTAATGGGCAAAGCAATACTAAAAAAATTAAACACTTCTAAAGATAATGAAGCATTGGTAAATAAGTTAATCTTTAAAATTATCAACATTAACATTTTTTGCTTTAAAAAGCAAATAGTAAAATATATGACTTGACTCATATTGAAGTATCATTAGATCCTAAATATACTTCAACAAATTTCATAGTATTATATATACGTTACGTATTTTATTGAATCTAGCTCTTAAATTATATACTGAGAAAATAGAAAAAGTTAAGTAGATGAAAATTATTTCATTTTATAAGTTTTATTGTTTGGTCAATGACTTACTTCATAATAAAATATTCAAGAATCTGTTATTGATATTCTGTGAACACAGAAGTAAATCTTTTCTTATAGAATGATTGGATTGAAAGTCTTAAAACCAAGTTTAAGAGAGAAGGTTGTCCGCTTCAACAAATATCTGTACAAGTACAGAAGATGAAAGCGATGTATGGAAATAGTGCTGGTCGTCCAATCAAACAAAGTGAGAATGTTATTGCACCTCGTCGAATAGTAAGTACTCAAAAAATGTTATTTAAAAAGAAATTGTAGAATAAAATTATTTTTATTTTTTTAACTTTAGCCTCCGGTTCAATTTTAGAATACAATAGATATTCATGATGATCCGGAAGATTTAAATAAAAGCATCTAGATTATGAAGAACGAATTGGTAGGTCTGAATATTGATTCGGATCTAGTTCGAATTTCACGGATGAAAATATTAGTTTAAAGAAGAAATTTCATTAGAGATCATACAACAAAATAAGTTCTTGACGAATATCCAGGTTATTGTTATGCTTCATTGGTATGCTCATCATTATCTTTTCTCACTCTCTATAATTTCTTTATTAAAATTGTTTTTTAAACATTTTCGACGAGATTCGCTATGTGTGTAATGTTGATATTGAAGAAAATTTGAAATCTATGTTGCCTAAATTACTTGATAGCATTCCAGATAATTCGGGTTTTGTGAACGGTGAGTGAATACGTTGACTGTTTATCTGTTTAATATCATTCAGTTATTCTTTAGATCTTCCAGCTGTACGTTTGATTAAACTTTTATCTAAGTATTTTACTGATTCATGGCAACAAATCATATCGAATAAAGTACGTAATAAATCTCTTTGAAAACTAAAATCATCACATAATCAACTGGCTAATTATGTCTATTGTTTATTTTTTTTAGAAAAAGAAAAGGCCACAGTTTTTTCTTTATCGTCAAGGAACCATTATCGCCACGACCAGCTATACAAATAACAACAGATCAATTTATTATTTTTCTCGATTATGAAGTTATTAGTGAAACATCATCAATGGAACAAGCTTTATGTATCATTGTTTCATTATATGTTATATTTGAATTACAATTTGGTATACACAATCGAATTATTTAATTGTTGTATAGTATTCTATTAAAACAATCTGGAGCGTTAACAAAACCACTACGTGTTTTATTGAATCAATAGAATTTTATTATTGATAAAAAAGAAGATGAAGAAGGTGGTCATATGGTGACAACGAAATCAACAAATTCTAAAACTCTTACAGCTACAGTCGATAGTTTGACACAAGTCGAAGATAATCAAACTGATGATTTACCAGATAGTGAAGAACAAGAGGAAATATATGTCGAAAGTACAACAGGTTTGCTTTCATTGTATAAGAAATAAAATGAATTATTTATATTGTATTATTAGGTAATAGTCAAGATCAAACAACAGCTACATATGTTGGTGATAAGGAACTGATGAATGAGTATTCATCAGGATCGTCAGATTCGTCTTCTTCCTTATCACCAATTGATCCTCCACTTGTTATTCACATTTCACCAAGAAAAGAACAACAAAAACAAATAGCATCTTCATCATCTTCGAACGACAATACATTATAAGAAGTAAATATCAAACAGCAAGTATCAGCAACATCAACTGATCGATCTTCGACTATCTCAAATAAAAAAAAATTGTCAAGCAAAAAAACGTCCTGCTAGTTCCGAAGAACCAATAGCATTACGTGTAAAACGTACACGGGTTAAAAGACAAATTACTAGAAATATTTATGTTCAATTTTTTATTTATATAAACACGCAAACTTTTCGTTGATTAATTATATCTATATTACGTTTATCAAACTTAAGTAGAAGCTGTTTCAATAAATATCTTCTCCTTTGTATTAAATTATATTCGGGCTTTTTACTCTTATCATCCATTCGTATTTTGTTCTCGAAAAAAAACTGATCTGATTAAATTTCGTCAATCCTCCGAAAAAATTTAGAAAATTATCATAAAGACAAGCAAAATATCGCATAAGTATTTTGAAATTTTCCAAAATATCTCAAAAGACTTTGTACATCCAGTTTTTAAATCAACAGCAAATTCAGCAGTATGTATTATTCTGAAATCTTTCAATACTTTTATATTTAGGTTGATCCAAAGAATAATTTTACAGATAAGTTGATATTTTAAATAATTTTATTGTTTTTCCATGTTTAGAACGGTCGAATAAATAATTTTATTGATCAATTATTATGTTAATATAAATTAACTCTTTTCTTTTACATTTAGATTGATCTGAAGAATGGATTTATAAATATTGAATCGCTTTAATATGAACTAATTCTATTTATTTAACATGATACAAAGAATAATTTAGTTCGTAAGCAGAATACTTCTATAAAACTAATTCTATTTTCTTTCATTTAGATGATCATAAACTCAACTTGACCACCGGGAATAATTCAAATGGTCTTCTTCTATACAGAGAAAAGCCAGGGAGGAGTGTATCTTTTTCTGTTGTATGGCACAATCATATGGAAAAATTAATAAATGATATTGCTTAATAAGCAATGCATACTTAAAATAACAGAAAAGCATATCTTATCCTGAGTTTACAAGAAGATTTTTTAAATCTTCAGAACCAAACGGTAGTTTGGCATCACAACTGCTTCAGACTAGATAATACAATAGGTGTTGATTACGGAACCCTTTTGTAGAAATGCAGATAATAGGTTCATACGAAACCTTTTCGTTCAATCTTCAAAAACAGACTTGTACGAAACCGTTTTTTATGCAGCTTTGACCATAGTATGGTACAGAATCCCGATCATACGAAATAAAAAAAGGTTTCGAATTAGTTGCAAACATCGAAATCTTTTTTTAGTTTCGTATAAACCCATTTTTGTTTACAATGTACACTCGATTCTTTTCTTGTTATCCTCTTCAATATCACTCACAAACCAAATTACCAACTATGGTATCTCGTTGTCAATAACAGCTAATTATACTACGAACGTACATACATCTTAATTATTTTGTATGAAGTACGAACATCGTCGATCCCCTTCATATCGACAACGAACACACTTATCTAATTTCAAAGCGAAAACTATTAAAGTTAATTCAAAGCAGCAAAATCTATACGTTTCCATTCATTTAAATACTTATTCACAAAAATATATTCACCGAGCACCGCTGAAACATAAGAAATTATATACCCTGCTTATCAATAATAATAATACAACGGACTTCCAATGGCAACATAAAAAATGAAAACAAAAGTCAACCAGACATGGAAATCATCTATGTGGATCCCGATGCACACAATCTCGACGAGTCCACCACTTCCTAACCACCTATTACCGCATAAACACCACACTCCAAAAAACTTATGTCGACCGTAATACGCAAATTCTGGCTGCGTTGTTAGATTCGTATTCATCGATACATACACCTTCTCCTTGGTTCGACAAGTTTATCTTCAGACATACACCAACATCGTCGATGGTTTCCTAGATTTGTGTTTATCTAAACAGACACCTCTACGCCAGACTGACATCTTATTTTCAGCCTCGGAGCCACATCTTCGACCACCTCAAACCACTGTTTTCATCACTCTAAACCAACAATCAATGCTTTCGTCGCTTATGTTCATTTACATAAATACAATCTCGCTCGTTCCACCCCTTCATGCTCATCCGTACACAGACAATATCGATGATTTAACCGATTCCAGTTTATCCATATATTTCTCATCTCCATGATTTAACGGGTTTCTCTTCATCAATATATTTTCCATCTCGATGGTTTAACGAATTTCTGTTGATCAATATATTTCTCATCTCACAAGTTTACCGCATTTTTCTTCACCGATCCTGACACGGTCTGGATAGTTTAATGGATTTCTGTTTATCAATATATTTCTCATCTCGTTGGTTTGACGGATTCCTGTTTATCGTTCAATATTTGTCATCTGGATCGTTTGACGAATTTTAGTTAATCGATATATTTCTCATGTGGGTGGTTTCAAAAATTCCACTCCATCGATAGATTTCTGATCTCAATAGTTCGACGGATTTCTCCTCATCGATACTTATCCGGTCTAGATAGTTTCAAGAATTTCTATTTATCTAACTATCTCTAATCTCGATGATTTAACGGATTCTTCTTCATCCATACTCAAACAATCTGGATGGTTTGAGGAATTTCTGTCCAGAAATATATCTTCGATCTCGATAATTTAACGGATTTCTCTTGACCGATACTCAAACAATCTTGACGGTTTAACGAATTTCTGTCCATGAATATATTTCGCATTTCGATAATTCAACAGATTTCTCTTGAACGATACTCAAACGATCTCGGTGATTCAACGAATTTCTGTCAATGCATATATATTGAATCTCGACGATTTAACCGATTTATCTGATTCGGTACTCAAACAATCTGGATCAGTTGAGGAAATTCTGTCGATCGATATATCTTCTACCTCGTTGATGTAATGGATTTCTCTTCATCGATACTGCAAAACTCTCAGCGGTTCATCGCATTTCTATCTATGGATGTATCTTTGATCTCTATCATACAACGGATATCGCATCACCTATACTCAAACAATAGTGACGATTGAACGAACTTTTCTTAATCGAAATACGAAAAAACGTGACGGTCTCACAGATTTCAGTCGATGCATATATCTTCGATATCGATGATCAAGCGGATTTCAGTTCATCAATATACCTACATCGCAATGACTTCACCTATTTTTGTTCATCAGTACACAAACAATGTAGATGATTTAACGGATATCTGTTCATCCAAACATATACATGTCGACGATTTACAGCATCTCTGTTCATCAATATACATACATACCGACGATTTAACGAATTTCGGTTTATCAGTATACATACATGTCGATCATTTAACGTATCCCTGTTCATCAGTACATATACATGTCGATGATTTAACGGATTTCTGTCAATGGATGTATCCTTGATTTCGATGATTCAGCGGATTTCTCGTCATGAACACTCAAACAATCTGCAAGATTTAGCGGATTGATGTCGATGGATATATCTTTGATCTCGATGATTCAACGGATTTCTCTTCATGAACACTCAAACAACCTGCAAGATTTAAGAGATTTCTCTTCATCGACACTGGAACAATCTGCAAGATTTAGCGGATTAATGCCGATGGATATATCTTTGATTTCGATGATTTAGCGGATTTCTTTTCATCAACACTCGAACAATCGCGATGATTTAACGCGTTTCTTTTATCCACATTGAAACAATTTGGTTGATTTAACTGGTTGCTCTTCGTCGATACTCTAACAATCTCGATGGGTCAATGGATTTCGGTTCATCGACCCCAGAAGAGTCGCGGTGTTTTAACAGGTTTTTGATCATGTATTGAGTTTGGTTTGCGATGGTTTGGCAGATTGATTGTAGTGGTATGCTGACGTTTGTGGTGGTTTGTTTGATTAGTGCTCAGCTCTTCACAGACATATATGGTGGTGCGACAGATTCATGTGGATTTGTATAATGACATTGTCAATGGTTTTAGAGTTTCATGTCTATCTTTATGGGTGCATTGTTTATGATATAATTGGTTTATGTGAACGTCTATGCGCCGAGTTTGTTTATTTGGTACGGGTTAATCGATTTTAATGGGTTCACTCTGCACTGTTTGATATATGTAAATAGGTTTTACTGAAGGAAGTTGGTTATTTTGTATTCGAAAATGAGGATTTGTGTGTTTTATTTAATAATAATTAGATAAGGAACTTACGACTACAAAAATACAAATTATGAAACCGAGTATGACTGTGGTTTGCGGCAGAGCATTCAAATTTCAATCAGTAAGCTTTTTATTGTAGAAGGAATGAAATCAATTTTTGATTCAGTTTTAGTGGTTTAAAGTTGAAAATTTGAATTGATATCAATTCAGATGTTTTTTGAAAACGAATCTGATTGAATCGATAAAATTTATCGCCGTGTGTGCTTGATGGAGGTGAAGATGATTGTTGAGAAATCGAAAGCGTCGACGAGTCATTATTAATTGAATGCAGTTATAGTATATGTGAGTCGTGTTTGTCAATGTGGAGAAAATCTGGATCTATTGTATTTAGTGAAAGTGCTGGATCGTGGTTCACTCTTTTGGTATCCGCCATCAATGGCAAAAGAATTTATTGTGTTGCGTGTGGAATTTTAGGCATGTATTACTTGATGAAGTATATGGAAACATTTTCTGTGATATCGGAGATGAGTAGTGGTTATATTCTGCTATCTCAAAGGAAATGGTTTATTTTCATTGTATTTATTTTAATGATATAGTTCACATCTATTTGTGTCATGCCGCGATCAATAACTGGTAATCATAGTATTATTACGATTAAATATGCATCTTCTTTTATAAAATAGAGGCAATATTCAACTCATTTTATTTGGTGATTACGGTCGATTTATTTCAGTTCTTTCAATTTCGCGACGGTGCTGGGTTGAATATTGATTCCGTCTTCATCCTCAACTCTGAGATATGCGTAAATCGATCGTCACAAGCAGAGTCAATCTAACGGCCTTAAGTTGTTTCAGTTTTTGACTTTTTTTAGGTGGATTTCTTGTGCAAGAAACGAATTTAGTGTTATGCTTTATTTTGCTGATTTATTTGTTTATTGATTACATGCTTGGATTATCGCAATAAGATAAGTAAGTATGATTTATCATTTATATTTTATTTATTTTATCATTTTAGGCATTATGTTCATACTATAATTTTGGTGAATATCAGTGGTTCATTTTAATTCTATGTGTATGGTTTTGATTCGTCTTTACTAAACAGACAATGTCAGTACCATGTTTTCCTTTGGATTACAGTTATCTTTTTATCTAATTAAAGTATTATCTCCATTGAAGAAGCTCTTGAGGCTAGTCTGAATGCTACCAAGCGGGTCCACAGGTCGCGGATAGTGGAACGGCCATTAGTAAGATGGTTAACTGCGAATAAGAACAAGTAATCATTCGAATAAGCAGTCCCGGACAATCCAGACATCTTGTCAACAGGGTGTGGTGAGGTTTTGGATGGCATCAAAACAGCTATAAAATGTGACGGACACCCAAAGACGACAAGATAACAAGGCGAATATAGGCCGCCAGAAGTAAGGTTCCCCTCGAACTAAGTTGCATAAGCCTTAGCCAAATGGAGTAAATCAGTTCAATCCATTGGAAGGCAAGGGAAAACACCGTTGTTCACTCCCAAGCACAATATGATTAAAGTCAAGATTTCCAGTCAAAATAACAGCGTGAATGGGGTTCTCAAAGAGAACATCTCGCTCGGTAGAGATGATCATGTACGGCAAGTGACACTCGATCGTCAACAGGCTACTGTTCGCACCAAGAACTCACTCAAAATAGGAACATGGAATGTAAGATCTATGTTCCAAACAGGAAAATTGAAAAATGCAAAGGCTACAGGTCAATGTGTTAGTTCTATCTGAAGTCAGATGGATGGGTGCCGGATCCTTTATAACAGATAACTTTACTTTATTCTACTCTGGAGAAGATCAACATGAAATAGGAGTAGGCATACTTCTTATCAAAGAAATCTCCAAGAGTTTGAAAAGCTTTTAGAACAGCTGACTATGATGAAGGTATAATCATGAATTTTTACGAAGATCTAGACAAAGTTTACAAACAATGCAGCTCAGATGATATCATCTATGTAATGGGCGACTTCAATGCAAAAGTGAGAAATGAAAGAATTGGCAATACAGTAGGATCTTTTGGTCTAGGAAACAAAAATGATAGAGGAGATAATCTCATAACCTGGTGCCAACAACATAACCTCACCATTACAAACACATGGTTCAGAAATCACACATGTGGGCTATGGATATAGCGAAGCCTCGGAGACCGAGCTAAAAATCAAATAGACTACATTATAGTCTCTCATCGATTCCGGAATTCGATCATGTCCCAGTTATTAGTGAAATTTGTGTAAAATTAAAATGATTGAAGTAGCCACAGTAAAATCTAAAGCTTCAAGTTCACATTCTCAAACTGATCCGAAGTTGAAAGAAAAATTCTGTATCAAGGTACAGAACCGATTTGAAGCATTAAATGAAATATTATGGGAACCGATGAAATCCTTTATCCTAGCATTTGTTCCAAAAGATAAATTCAATTCTGAAAAATAGAACCATAGCGATCAACACTAAAACAAGAGTCCTCAAATGTTACGTGTGGTCAGTTCTCTTATATGGATCTGAATGTTGGACAATCAATAAAGAAATGGGAAAACGTTTGGAGACTACCAAGATGTGGTTCTTAAGAAGGATGCTGAATGTATCTTCGATGGCAAAAGAAAACAACGAATCAATACTAAGAATACTATTCGATATAGACAACTGAAATTCCTGGATCATATAATCTGTAAAGGTTGCTTGGAACATCTGGTATTAAATGAGGAAATCAATGAGAAGAAAGGCTAAGGTCGATCAAGATTTCATGGTTCCAATCAGAGTTTCCAATAGCAGTTGTACACAGCATTAGCAAAATGTGCTATACAACTGCAATTTTTTATTTACATTCTGATTTACAACTTAATTCTAAAATGTCAGAAGCAGTAGATGGTAGTGTATTGCGAGCCGCAGTACACACTTTGTCTCGTATTTTTTTTTGTAAATGAATATGTCAGATTACGAAATGATATACTTATTTATTACTCATATGTTAGTCATTTAGCAAGTATTTATTTAAAATACTCATGAAGAAAGTAGAATTATTTCTGTTTTTTACATTGGAAAAACGTCATAAGTACACTTTGTACACTTACGTTTTATCTACATAAGCAAAGCGTACCAATACGTTTTGTTTGAGCTTTCGATTGAAAACTCTTGTCTCAACAGCTTATTCTACAATGCTGCTGCTCGACTATCCTATCATTTTAATCTACAAGGCCCTAACGCATCATTGGATGTTGCTTGTTCATCGTCGTTGGAGACTGTACATTTAGCTGTGCAAAGTCTTCACACCAATGAAGCAGATATGGCTATATGTGGTGGAGTGAATGCTGTGTATTCATCAGAGACTCTTTTATATGGTTCGATTATGGGTGCTATATCAGCTGACGGACGAAGTCGATCGTTTAGTGCTGATGGAAATGGTTATGCTAAAGGTAAACAACACATTTATATACATTCATCAACACTCTTGAGCCTTATGTTTAGGTGATGGTCTTGGTCTTCTACTATTGAAACGACTGAGTGATGCCGAACGTGATAATGATCGTATATATTGTGTTCTTCGTGATGTACTTAGTAATCATGGTGGAAGCGAAGATAAGAACAGTTTTGTTGTTCCCTCAACTGCCGGTCAAGCACGTTTACTCAATGATATTTACAAGCGAGCAGACTTTGATCCTCGACGTGTTTTTTATGTCGAAGCACACGGCACTGGTACACCGATAGGTGATCCTATCGAAGCTAATTGTTTAGGTCAATTTTTCAATCGATCTTGTTTTGATCCGCCATTATTAATTGGTTCCGTTAAAAGTAACTTAGGACACACAGAAGGAACAGCTGGCATTGCTGGATTAATTAAGATTGCTATGTGTATGCATCATCGAAGTATTCCACCAAATATGCACTTCACATCATTGAATCCAAATATTGAAGCACAACGATATAATCTTCATGTTGTCCAACATTCCGTGCTATTTCCTGTTGGCAATGCTACTGATTCCATAGCTATGGGTATCAATTCATTTGGCATCGGAGGCAACAATGTACATGCTATTGTTGAAGAATATAACCCAAGTAAAACTTCAGCTATGAACAGATCTGAAAATAATATGGAGAGCAAACAATATTTTATCTTTATCTTCTCAAGTGAGTTACATAAACATACATTTTATGATCAAATAGTATACTAACATTTTTTCTTTCAGCAAAAAGTCGTAAATCTCTAAACCATCAAGTAGCTCAATTCAATCAATGGTTACAAAAGACATCAATAACTGATATGAACAATAATTATGCATTTCTTCAACGCATCTCGCAATAACTTCTTCTAAAGCGTACTATTAGTCATGCACACCTAGCCATCTTCGTATTTGCTGATATTAAACAAATTCAAGAACAAATCAACGCCTTTCTCGTTCAAGAGTCATTACCCGGTCTTTCTATATCCATGCGTCCAACAATATCACTAGCAAAGATATGTTTCGTTTTTAGTGGACAAGGTCCTCAATGATGGGCTATGGGTCGACAATTGTATGAAAGTGAACCTGTTTTTACTCGATGGATTCAACTGATCGATGCTGAAATGACAAAGATTAACAATGGTGAATGGCGTCTGCTGGAAGAATTAATTGACAAAAAAAGTGAACACGAATCTCGCATCAATGATACAAATATTGCTCAACCAGCTTTGTTCGCTATTCAAGTTGGACTGGCTGCTTTACTTGTCTCATGGAATATTTATCCTTCGACAATCGTCTCACATAGTGCTGGAGATCAGGCAGCTGCTTTTGTTGGCGGTCGTCTCACTTTGCAAGAAGCTGTTCGTATTGTTTATCATCGATCACGTCTTCACAATCGTAATACACGACAAGGTGGTCGTATGTTAGCTGTATCCATGAGTGAAGAAGAAGTACAAAATAAACTTCTCAAGGGTATTTAACATCTTGTTTGTATTGCTGTTGTTAACAGTCCTCGTTCAGTTACATTAAGTGGTGATGAAAAGATTATTGATGAATTGCTACAGACACTCTCAACATTCTATCCCAATGTTTTCAAAGCTCGTCTTCGTATTGAAAATGCATTTCATTCGTATCAGATGGATCGATTCGACACAGAAAAAGAGATGTTATCGTCGTTTAAAGATATTCAAGGACTTCCTCTAAAAGACTCTCAACAAATGTTCAATCCAAAATGTGCTAAAGCTCATCTTTATTCAAGTGTAACTGGTAGTAAACTAAGTGATCAAATACCAGTTGATGCCCATTATTGGTGGTCAAATGTGAGACAATGTGTTCGATTTCATGATGCTATAGCATCAATTCAACAACATGATACTCCAACTGTTTTTCTTGAACTTTCACCACATCCAGTTTTGGCTACATCTATTGGAGAATGTTATCAATCGATAACTAGTCAACCACTGATTCTTTCAACATTGAAACGAAAACAAAATGAACAAATAACATTACTTACTAGTCTCACACAACTAACAACATCGTCCCATGTTTGGCAACAATATTTTCAAACTCGAGATATATTACCGGTGATAGATAATGAGCAACTATTTGATGATTTTCCATTGTATGCATTTGATCTTAGTTCATGTTGGTATGAATCAAAAGATTCAGTTATTACACGTTTGGCAAATCGTATTCCGATTCATCCTCTACTTGGTGTCCGTCAATTAACAGGACAAACAAGTGCTACGTGGAAGAGTCTTCTCAATGTTAATCTACCACAATATGCTTACTTGAAAGATCACAAAATTCAAGATGCAATTATGTTTCCTGCTGCTGCTTCTCTTGAACTAGTAACAGCTGCATATCATCAATTATTTCTATCATCAGATAACAAACAATCTTCACTTGTTTTGAAAGAAATTAAATTTGTCAAAGCTCTTACTCTTAGTGAACATGAGTTAACAGAAGTGTTCACACAAATTATCATCCCAGTTCGCGAATGGTTTGTCTACAGTCGACCATGGACGTCAGCTGGTTCAGGTTGTATGCGTTCATCAGGCATGGCAAGTGTTGATGTTGTCGATTCTTTTACCGATCCTCAAACTCTCAATCAACATTCATTACGTGAATTCACTCTACATGCTCATGGTCATATTGAAATGGATAGCGTTCAACATAAATTAACAACATTACTTTCTACCAATCTAACTTACAATACCTGGTCTACGACTGATACAACCAGTATTTATACTCATTTATCATCACGAGGTTATCAATATGGACCTTCTTTTCAAAACATACAATCATTATGCGGCACGACATCAACAATTATTGCTCAAATTCATGGCAATCTCGATTCAATTATTGATCTCTCTTCTTATCATTTGCTTCATCCAACTATATTGAATACTTTTTTGCAGCCACCTGTAGTTTTGTTACCAGGTACCGATACTACATTCCTTCCGGTTAGTATCCACAAATTTGTTGCTACGAGCAAAGTAAACACATCTCATTCAAATGTTGAAATGCGTGCAAAATACCATGATGTCGTTTGTGGCTTAAGTCAAGAGCGAACATATAAGGTCGACATATTGATTATACCAGGTGGCACTACGACAATCGACGAACCGATGATCACTTTCGAAGGACTTGTAATTCAACAAGTTCAAGGTGTACAATCTGGTCGATGGGCATTAGAGAAGTCCATTTTTGACAAATTAAATGCAGCTGCTGATTTGCCTAACGTAAATCGAGATGAACAATTAGACGAAATTATAAATGACTATTGCATGGAAAGAATATGGATGGATTCACCAATAATAGCAAGTATAGCTGACTTACTTCCATCGCTCGATCAAATTTGTAATGGTGGAGCCGATGTTGTTAGTAATCAAGATTTGATTGACTCAATTGAACCTTTCAACGAATTAGGTGCATGTTATGCTCAGTTATCAATAAAAGATCTCGATCTAAATCTTGTCGATAATCAGCATCGTCCTTTATTAAATGCATGCCACTCTCTTATTACTCTTTTACATGAACCAATAACATTACATTCTACACAACTTCGTCTTAGACAGTTATTTGATCGTTTTCCTCGTCTTAAATCAATTTTGACCTTATTAGATACATATGGCTCGCGCCCGAAAGACGTTTTTACTGGACAACAGAATGGTTTAGATGTATTCTTAGGAAGCAACGAAACTGAACGAGCATTACAAGATATAAAAACTATTATGAGTGCACATAAAACAGAGCAAATATTTCATGCAATATGTAAACATCTTCATATCTTAAACGATCAGAGTAGCCATGAATCACTTAGCGATCGACGATTACGTATATTTTGGTTTGCTAGTGGCGAACACTTAGACGTTTTACCTATTCTTCACCTTTTACTTAATTTATCACGTCAAACAAGTTTATGGATTGATTTACATTATGCGGATATGGATCCAGTGCAACTCGCACAAGCAGAACAGCTATTTCAGACACATTTGGCTGATCAAACTCATTTAAATATAATATACGATCAAACAATTGACTTGTTTAACAATGAAATCGTTGAAAAAGTTCCATTCGAATCGTTTGATATTGTGTTTGCTGCAAATAAATTACAGGAAAGTGAAGATTTGATGAGATCGTTAATTAATCTTCGTCATCTACTTGTTCCCAATGGTCTTCTTTTATTACTTGAATTAACTGATGTTCCTCTCTATTTTGATCTTATCTTTGGTTTACTCGAACATTGGTGGTTACCATCTAGTAATACACATGCTCTTCGAGATATTCATCAATGGACTACAGCTTTAACAGAAATTGATGGATTTGAAGATGTTGAGACAGTGATGAGTCAATATGAAAGTACATTAATTATCGCTCGCAAGACAATATCTCATGATGTGCTACAGACACTCGATGAAAGAAAACATCAAGCATGGTTATTCTTTGGCAAAAACGATTCTGAAAGTCTTGGTCATAACCTCATATCGCTTTTGCCATGTTCAAACATTCGACTTTTGGATATGTGTTCCTCAGCGATTGACAAAATTCGTGCTGTACTTGAAATAATGATGGGTAGCTATAAACAACTATATATTGCTTTTGCTTGGCCATTTGAGCAAACTTACCTAAGTGGCAATAGCGATTTGGCATTTAAACAATACGAAAAATCTATTTGTGGCATATTCATCCAAGTTATGCAAATAATTCACGCAATATCACCTACTTTTCTCCCATTTATGTTTGTTATCACAAGACATGCGCAGTTAAATACCGGTTCCGACTGCAATATAATTGAATCACCACTTATTGGTCTTGTACGAAGTTTAATGGTTGAATATGAACAACATCGACTGAAGCTCATTGATCTACAAGCATCACCGACAATGATTAACGAATCACCACTTGCTTATGCTTTGGCACAATATATGGTAACTTCTCGATGTACAAACAATACTGATGAAATTGTTCTTCATCTTGACACAAATGAAAAGAAAGTCAAACACATCACATGGTATTATGAAATGTTGCAAACACATGACAAAAAAGAAGATCAATCAAAACTAAAACAAATTTGTATTATTCCTCAACAAGATGCTAATCGACAACCATTCCGTCTTCGTGTGCCTCCATCTCGGTTTCTCACGGAATTAACATGGACTCCCGACAATAGAACAAAAGAATTACTACCGGGCATGGTAGAAGTTCAAATTCATTGTGTTGGTATTAATTTTCGTGACGTATTGAAAGCACGAGGTCTATATCCACATACTCGTACGTTTGCACAACTCGATCAAGATCAACCACATGTTAATCGAGATACAGCGCCTGGTTCAGATTTTGTTGGTATTATTCTACGTGCATGTCCTACAACAAAGTTTCAACCAGGTGATCATGTCGTTGGCATCTCTTCACGTGGTGTATTCCATTCACATGTCACTGTCGACTCAACACAAGTGGTATGTATTCCATCCGAGTGTCCTCTTACTGATGAACAATTATCAACAATGCCCGTCATATGTCTCACAGTCATCTATTCTCTCAAATATCGTGTTCATTTGCGACGTCATCAAACTGTTCTTATTCATGCTGCAACAGGTGGTGCTGGTCAAATTTGTATACAATATTGCCAACATATTGGTGCTCGTGTTTTGGCTACAGCTGGAACTGAGGAAAAGCGACAGTTTTTACGTGAACACTATGGTATCGAACATGTATGTAATAGTCGAGATACTTCTTTTGTTAGTGGTGTGAGAAGTATTCTACGTCATGGTGTCGATGTTGTCATTAATTCTTTATCAGGTATTCTTCTACAAGAATCCATTAAGTTACTTGCTGATCATGGTAATTTTGTTGAATGGGGAAAACGAGATGTTTTTGACAAGACTCAATTGTCTATGTTTGACTTTCGATCGGATTGTAGTTTTCATGTCATTGATTTAATTTTAATCCTTGAAAAACACCCAGACATTTACAAACCCATACTTCAAGAAATGATTGATTTACTTATTCAAGGCAAATTAAAAGCAATCGAACCTACAGTTGTGTATGAACCATCTCAAGTGATTGATGCATTTATGAGATGTAATAGTGGTCAAGCTATGGGCAAAGCTGTTGTTCGCCTAACCAATTCTAATGAACCACTCAGTTTGAACAGCGTACATCATAATGATTTACCCGAAGGTAACTTTTACTAATTTGTCATTATGATTTTAATGAATGTAAATTTAGATAATAATATTATGTTTCCTCCGATCGTTTGCCAACAAGGAACAATTTTGATTTCTGGTGGATTTGGTGGTCTTGGATTGACAATGTCTCGATGGATGATAGAGAAACGAGGTGTAGAACGTATTATTCTTATGAGTCGTCGAACACTAGCTGCACTTGAACAATCTTCAAATCCGCAATATGACGATTGGTTACGATTGAAACAAACAATAAATGAATATCAAGCTCACGTTGATGTTGTTCAAGCAGACGTGACAAAATTTGATCAAGCATATGATCTGGTAGAGAAATTAAGTCGAACCTCTTATCCTGTTCGAGGAGTTATTCACAGTGCTGTGGTTGCAGAAGACCGAACTTTGGCTAAAATGACACAAGAATATTTAACACATGTTTTAGCAGCAAAAGTTCGTGGTGCTTGGATTCTTCATCAAGTAACAAAGCTCACTCATACTCCTCTTCACTTTTTCCTCATGTTCTCGTCAAATCGAAATCATCTACTTGAAGTGGCATCGTCCGGTTACAATGCTGGTAATCAATTTCTCGATGCTCTTGCTTACTATCGTATGACTCAACTAAGTTTACCTGCTCTCTCCGTTGGCTTGCCTGCTGTAAGTGGTGCAGGCATGTTTCATCGACAACGAGATATGCTTAGTACTTTACAAAGTACACATGGTTTTGAAGTCTTGCCACCAATAGCTGTATTCGAGTTGATCGAACGCTTCCATGCAAATCAGAAGACTTGCCCATGTCCTGTTATTTTTGCTGTTAATTGGCAAATACTATATGAAAGACGTCACAAATTACCGATATTTCAATTGAATAAAATAGTAAAAGAACGCTATACTACTATGAAACTCGCAAATATATCAACAGCATCAACTGAAATAAATAGTACAACTACTTCAAACTTGAATCGAAAATCAACTATTGTTGAACGAATTCAGATGGCTGTAGCTCGTCTTCTGGGCTCAACCGATATTGAGCGTATTTTAGTTGATCGTTCATTGGTTAGTCAAGGTATGGACTCATTAGCAGCTGTTTCACTCTATAATTGGTTAGGACAAGAGACCAGTGTTTATATACCATTAGTTGCTCTACTTCAAGGATATTCTATTGAAACTATTGCAACAATAATTCATAATAAACTCAATGAACGACATCAAGTTGTATCGTCGACTAATAAAGACGAGAACATGGATACTGGTCTAATCGAAGAAAATGAAATAAAACTACCTCATAACTCTAATTATACTGGTATAGAGAATATCATCTGTCTTCAAGATCCTCAACAGTGCAATAGTCATGTTTTCTTCTGTATTACAGCACAGTCACCAACCAATACTGATAACTTGAATAAATTATTCATTGACAAAATATATAAACAACAAAGTCAAACAACATCAGTTGTCATTTAGGCTATCCAAATATCATCAATAACATCAACAGCATCAATATCTACTTATGCTCGTGATATGATTTTGCAAATGCGTCGTATTCAACCACGTGGACCTTATCAATTAGTGGCTGTCCGCAACAAACAGGAAGAAATCATTGCACATGAAATGATAAGACAACTTAAAGATCATCTAATGATTATCGATATACGATTACTTCTTTTGGATGATTAGAATCAAGAATAATAGTAACATCAGTACTCTCCGGACACTAATGGTGGGGTCAGTTTACATTCGATTTTTTATTTACTAATTCTAATATTTATCAGATATCATACTATAGAAATACTTGTAGAATTCTTAATCATTAAAATTAAAATACTGAAATTCAAAAGTGAGAGTTATACATCTCAGTACTTCAGCACTAGTATCTATTGTAGAAAGAAATTAATAGTTTTACATACGCTTTTTTTTCAAACAAGCCAGCTACTGTTTTTTTTGAACAACAGACCTTATCTATTTTACGGTGAATTGTCAGAGACAATTATTCATCTTTGAAGAACTTTACATGCAGCAGCCAAAACAATTTAATAGCAGCTATACTCTTTAACATATAGAGTCGATCAAAAGTTACGTAATACCAAATGTTTTTCAATTTTTTTTTATATATCATTAGTTAGATCTCATATTTATATTACAAGTATTATATATAGATAGTATAACTCTAAAACGTGACATATGATGAATATCGAGTTTTGGTAATTTGGCCAAAAGCGAATAAATCCACAAAGATCAAAATTAGGGTTACAAGCCTGAGTGAATCTATCTAAACGTCTGTTACAGCAATAAACACATTGAAAAAAATTTATAAGTCACTTTGTTGTCGAAAATACTTGACAAATACGTATCAATCAATGTATGCTTGATTTTTTAGTTTTGTCTGCCTTATGAATGGTGTTCGAGATCAAAAGCAATTTGACAGTTGGACGCGTGCTCTAGTAATTTTAATCATATTTCTAACTTAGTAGCACTGATTGATGTCAATTATTAGTTGTTGAAACTTGTGTATAATTGTATCATCGAATATGATAGAATACAAAATTTCCTAGTAGATGATGTATTTTAAAGCTATTGCTTCCTAAGACATACGATAATTCTGATAACTATTTTGGAGAATAGTGTAGTATGTAACGCTAGCGATCAGAATCATCCTATGAATCTACAAATTCAACAGTTTAGAAATACAGCATTTTTCAACGAATTTTATGTTCTATCATATCTTGTGATAAAAATGTACGTAAGATTACGACAGTTGCCTTGCATAGTAATATTAACTAGTGCTGCTGCATAAAAAAATGTATCGATTTTAGTGAAAGCATCTTTAGTTTATACTCAAAATAAGTTAGATAATATAATTTTTGATCTGAATTTTACATCATTAAACTAGCAAGAATTCAGCTTTTGTCTGAATAGTCAATAAGTAATCTTATTTATTCGGCGTTTAAACGTGAAAAATAAAACTGGATAGCGCGTTTTTGCTAATCCAATGAACTCTTCATAGTGAACATACTGAGTTTTTCCCTGTTACACACTTTGTTCCAAAATTAGACAGTGTTCAGTTCAATTGAGCATAATAAAGAGAAACATGTTTAGTATTCGTTTCAAACTATTTTTCTGAACGATGGAAAAAATAATAAAACGCTGCTGATGATGATACAGATATTTGAACTGTACAATGTTTTTATATGCAGCTACTATTCACAGGTACATGACTAATATATTAATATTGTTGTTGTTGTTAAAAAATTTTACCACTCTAACATTATTAAATATGCAATAGTCCACTGTAAAATGTTCCATAGAAGATTATCAATGTCATTATAGTTATAGAGAACAATACCTGAGACATCTGTTTATCGTAGAGGAAATGTACTTTAATTATCAAACTAATTAACTCACGAAAGGATAGATCAAAAACGTGTATTGAATAAAACTCATGATGAGAATGATAGTGAAGATATTATAGGATTTTATTCTTAAAGATTTTTATAGATATTCCGTGAAATAATTGTCATTGAATTTAGTACACTCTGATAGAATAGGTTAAACTTTGAGAGCTTAAATAAATATCTTCTGTATCACTTGCATTAGACTGAGTAGTCTGTTATATTTCTTCACTTTGAATGCCAACATTACCATATTTTGAGTTTTAATTTTAATCAGATATATATTTGGTTATAAAATTCTAAGAGTAAGCCATGATTACGATTTATTCTAAAAAAAATCTTCTGGAATACTTGTTACTTATGAAAATAATCAGAAGTATTTTCACTCTATTCGCTCATTTTGATTAAGAAAGATCAAAATATCGAGCTCTGCATGCATTGTAATACTATACTGTATCGTAATTTCTCTATGTGTCGTTTAATTCACCGATGAAAATTCAGTATTTTGATGATCGAGAAAGACATTAACTATTCGATAATTCTACAGATATTACTATAAGATGATACTGATTTTAACCAAGCTCTTCTGTAAATATTTACTAATATTTACAAACTAACATTGTTTTTTGCTGGTTACCCAATATAATATCACGTTATCTTAGTTCGTTTTCTTGTGTAATTGTGAAATATTATAACGTGATAGCCCATCGAATCCCTATATGAACGATAGAAACTGAGGTTTCAGTTTTCTAATTGCAATAATAAATAACGAATTTAATGATGTTGAACTATTTTCTGAGATGTTCAAACTCATGTTTTCTTTTTGTTTATCTTTTTATAATTTCTAGACTGTAAGCAGCCTTTTGCATTAGACATACATATTTTTGTGGTTGTTTTTTTTGCAAAAAATGTTTCGAACAAAGAAATCAAATACAACGACCACTGACTATAGACTGCAACGACTGAAGATTTCTGGTCGAACAGAAGCTGTAGCTTCATCTGCTCAACAACGTATTTACATGCATGAAAATCTTTATTTTAGCACCTCCGATTTTTCTATCTACAATACTATGATTCCGTTGCAGATCAAACAGGGTTCAGTGTCAATAGAACATATTCGTTTATCCTTAATTTCAGTAATTCAGCAGCATACAATTCTTCGCACTTCCATTCGTTTCAATCCGATACGTAATGAAATCGAGCAAAAAATTCAACCACTTACCGAGGATATCTATTCCTTTCAACATTCCCGAGGTGTTTCCACATTGGAACAACTTGATCGTCTACTCACGAACGAATCAATTGGAAAATATTTCGATATTGAAAACGGAAAAATTGTACGATGTCATGTAGTGCAACGGTCTGCTGTATGTAATGATGATTCACTACACGAAGGTGATCTTATTATTTTTGTGATTCACCACATCGCATTTGATCTCAGCTCATACAAACCATTTCTAAAAGCCTTAGAGCGAGCATGCTTGAAGAATGAATATAAGCAATCCGCATTAACAATTCCACAATACATTGATTTTGCATTGTACGAACAAGCGCTGCTTGTCGATACAAGCCCGGAGTCAAAAATGAACAAGGCTCATCGCTTTTGGGCTAATCTTATGCATGGATACGACTGGGATAAAATACGATATCTGGCACCCGATGAAGATCGAATTGATCGACATCATTCTGGTCGTGGTTATTCGACTGCATTTGCTATCAATCAAGATATTGTCGATGCAATGATGTTATTTGCTTCAACCAACAATGTAACAATGTTTTCACTGTCTCTTGCCTGTTACTATGCATTCTTATTTAAATTAACCAATCATGATGATGACTTGTGTGTAGTAAGCAGCGCAGCTAATCGACCTGAGAAAGAGTTACAAGATATGATTGGTATGTTTGTCAATCTTCTATTATACAGAATCAAAATTGAACCGAATAATACATTTGAACGCCTTGTGCAACAAGTACAACAGCTAAGCAATGAAATTCTCGTGCATGCTTCTTTACCTTATCAACAGATTATTGATTCCCAAGGCAAACGAGAAAATAATATATTACCTTCAATGTTTTTCCAGTATGAACCTTTAATATTATCAGTGACACAAAAAAACTCAATCGAATTAACTGTGAGCGAAGGTTCGGTTGTAAGTGGTTACTATGATAGAGATCTAAATCACCAGAACAGTATATCACTATTCGATATGTCTCTTACAATCATCCATGACCATCATACACCAAGTACAGAATGCTTTCTAAATTGTTCGGCAGATATATTTAAACATCAAGATGATGTCGATCAACTATCAAAGCATTTCCAACATATTCTTACGCAACTCTTTTCGTTTCCGGTTCTTCAAGAATCTATTCACAAACTAACTCTCCATCTTCCCGCTGAACAAATATCAATGCCAGATCCAAACAATACACAGATACTTTCGTCTGATTCAAGTACATACACGATTCCTAAAAGTTCGTCGGAATTAGCCGAATTTTATCGATTGGACAACATCGTGAATGAAGGTATGATTGTATGTAGCATGTTCTATTCTTTTGAAAAGTAGTGGTCAGTTAAATTCTTAATGGGAAATATGCATTAAAGTGCATTGCAATGTACAGACATACTATTTTCAGTATTTAAATAAATTCTAACAAAATAAATAGCGAGAAAATAGGAATTCAAATGAATATTGATTGTCAATGACTCATTTTGTCGATTTTAAATGCTCTATTTTTAAAACTTTTAGCGAAAGATCTTCTGAAGACATTAAAAGTAAGTTCTAACTTCGAGTCCCAAAAGAGCTGAAGTTGGACTTTTCGAAAAATCTTTCGCGAGGGAAATCAAAGCTAATTTGCGAAGATCTCTGATGAATATATGCTTTGAATATGTAAATAGTCTTACATTTTTGTATTAATCAACAAGAATAACACTTGCTAATGCTCGAAAGTTGTATATTTCGTTTTAAGAAACAGAACAACTATGATAGTAGTATCTTTCATAAGCCTGCTTGTGTATAAACTGTTACTCTCTCAAAACTAAAATACCCTTGTAGAATTCATGCCAAAAAGCAAACCACACTTAAATTATCCATACCGTTAAACAGAGTCGGTAAAATCCAGGCTTTGTCATTGGCGAGACTAGTCGTTTTTGACTTCTAAGTAATGTAAACGTTAAGCATGTGACAGATCACTAGTTATCGATAACAAAATTCTGTGATTTTGGGACGTTAGAACTGAAATCGTAGTGAAAAGGTAAAAAAATCATGTAATCGGACTTAGAATTGTAGGGAAAAAACTTTCCGTAGTTATGGTCTAGTTGTGTGATCAAAACAAAATCTACACGATATAATTCTTTTGCTACTAAATATTTGTTTGCTTTTGTTTACTTTCGACGTTATATATAAAGCTAGTCCAAAGATATTTTTGTTGTTTTCACTGATTAGATGCATGTGTGTAGATTGTAAAAATTGTCAAACATTGGCAATTTATAACTCTTAGAAATTATTTAGATATCTATCAAATCACTCTATGATGCCATAAAGGATGGCACATTTACATATTATAGTTGAAGCTTTTGTTATGCATATTCCTGTTGATTATACACCTTATTTCATATGAATATTTTATTCAGATTATTCTCTAATATAGCTGCAGAGATT
>CAJNOI010000117.1:74919-102813 GCA_905250115.1 Adineta steineri
GTGAGGGTGTGGGTGTGGGTCAAGGTGTGGGTGAGGGTGAGGGTGTGAGTATGGATATAAGTGTGGGTGTGGGTCAAGGTGTGGATGTGATTGAGAAAGATAAAATCATCCACGCCCACCCTTCGAAGTTAACGTAAGAAAATGTCATAACAGAATGCTTCGCTACGCTAGGTGATTATTTTCTAGCTTTTTCCAATTTCGAGGTTTTACATTTTCGAGATTTGCTCTTCGAGATTTAACTTTTTCGAAATTTTGTATTTCGAAATATTTTTTTCGGGATTTTTTCGTTCGAGATTTTTATTTTCGAGATTTTGAAGGTAATCCAGGTCAGTTGGGTGGCCATGATGAGGGGTGGCTGGGTGTGAGTGAAAGGTCAAAAAAATATCGAAAATCAATTTTCTGGAGAAGACTTTTCTAGAGGTTATTCGATGCGTAGACTTCGAGTCTGAGGTCTGTTGAGTGACCATGGTTAAGGGTGGGTAGGTGTAGGTGAGATGTCAAAAAAAACATTGAAAATCAGTTTTCTGAAAAAGATATTTCTATAGGTTTTTCGATACGGGGAGTTGGAATCTGAGGACTATTGGGTGACCGTGTGGAGGGAAGCTGGTGAAGAGGGGTCAAAGGTTAAAAAGACATCGAAAACTGATTTTTCACGGTTTCCATTTGTTTTTCCGGTAAATGTGAAGAAATGCATTTTTACGAGAAAGAGCTAAGCGAGTCCTCGGAGGAGCGTTAATTGTTTTTATACTAGTCTGGCAATTCAGTCTTCATATTCTTCGCCTTCTTTTAACTCATTATCAATAATTTTGTTTTCTTTTAGATTACAATAGTTTCTTTTGTATTTAATTAATAATTCGTATGAACTTAAAGTATCTTTTAATGTTAAAGTACATAACAAAATCATATACAAAAATGAACCGTTCCCTGTTTGAATTAAAGTCGTAATGTGCTTGTATGGTTTTAAAAATAGGATCAATTGTTTGACTGTTGTTTTGTTCAAATCATATATTAATGATTGTTTCTTTCTAGCTAATAACAAACGTTTCGTTTGTTTCAAAGATTTTAACAAATTTCCTAAAAGGTTCGACATAGACAGCCACCTGACTACACATAATTGACGTAATGTGCCATCACTATCTTCTTTTATATCATTATTGATACCTGCCTAAAAGATAAGTTGAAACAAGATAATAAATATGAGTTGATACTAATGATGAATACTGTGTAGAGGAAACTTACTTTCTTCACATATTTCACAATCTTTTTGCATTTCTTCAAAACTTCAAGAACTTGCTTAGTACATAATGGAATTTGACCCGTGGTCATTTTTACCGACGAGACTGATTACTCATTTGTTGTTATAACAGTCTTTCTCGAATGAAATTTCTTTTGTTTAATAATTGGTAAAACAATAGCATGATCATACTCATCATTACTTGATGACTGACTACCATCGTCAGAAGATTCATGATTTCCTTTTTTAGTATTAGTAGCTACAGTTATTTGTTCGTTCGGTATTTGATTTATCTGTAGCGCAACTAATAGCAGCATTAATTTTCTTTTTTTCATTCTGAAAAAAACCTATCTTTACAACATTATTAAGTCTAAGTCCATAACAGAAAATCGGTTGAAAACGTTTAAAAACACAAACGAAGTTGCTGCCACAGTTACAAACAATGTTAACATCAGTGAATGAATTAATTCCATAGAGTTCCAAAGACTTTTGAAGAGCCTAAAAAAACTTTTGAACTCTAAAATCTAAATAAATTTCATAGGTTTTTGATGAACTGTGTAAATTCTCATCCTTAAGAACTTTTTTCTAAAGATATATCTTTATCAGGTAATCCCAACTTTGGTCGAAAAACTAAAATGTCGAAGTATATAAAGATCGAAAGGTAAAAATGTCGAAAAAAAATTAGACAAATGTCGAATGTAAAAATATCGAATTGAAAATAGTCGAAATATTAAAATATCGAAGGGTAGAAATGTCGAATTTGAAAATAGTCAAAATATAAAAATGTCGAATGGTAGAAATGTTGAATGGGTGGAAAAACTGAAAAGTAAAAATGTCGAGGACGATGATTTCAGTTCACATCGATTTTTAGTTGATGATTTAAATAACAATTTTTTTTACTATTCAACGAGAAAAAATAAATGCATGAGAAAAATTAATTAAAAGACAAATGTGTAACTTGTTCAGTTGAGATAACTATTCAATAGAATTATTTCGCCTTTTTAGCTACAATCAAAGATAAACCGGCGAGAAGAGTTGATGCACCAATAAGATCATTAGTATAACGCTTCTATAACGTATTAATACGATTTTGTATAGCTGCTGTCCGTTGATTGTTTTTCTTTGATGCACCACTGGACCATTGAGTTATCGTGGACGTTACATTCTTTTCTTTTTTTTGTAAAAAAGTGAAGAAAAGACAAATATTTGGATGATTACGTTGTAGTCGACAATTCATCCGATTGTGATATCCTTTAATAAAAAGAGGAATACTGGTTAAAGTTTATTTAATATATCTTGTTTTACCTTGACAATTATTGTTTGTCCGCACATCAGATTCAGATACGTTCCATAAATCCACGTCGTTCATCCAGTTATCTTCAAAATATTCCAACAACTCATCCATTGACTGATCCGGCAGTTTACAAGCATCTTCCTGTATTTCATCGAAGCTGCTCTTGACTTAATCTGTTGGCATTAAAACCAGTGCCATTAACTTTCGACACAGGCAACGGCATGTTTCATCTTCTGTATACTGCTGTTGTAGTCCTAGAGATTGTATTTGGCGGTACACTGCTTGACAGAAGTGGAAGAAACATCCCATATGTTTCGAACCTGGAAACTGAAAACGAATTAATTGATAAGAAATTTTTTTGTTAATTCATGCAGAAAATGCTCACTTCCAATATTAATACAGGAAGTACTGCAGATCCAAAATCAGTTGTTATCAACATGGGTGAGAAACACTTACCACGTTCAGATGCGATCTCCTTTAGTTTGACAAATATATGTTTATATGTAATCGACTTTTTATTTACTAGCAGCCCAAATACACATGGTAAACCTAAAAAAACATCAAATATTTACTCGAGAAGACTTTCATTTCTACTTACAAATATCAAAATTCACCGCATGGATAATGTTAATTTGACGGAAATTAGGTGGTGTTTTGCTGAACGTTCCATCCATAGATACTATAGGTGAATTAAACAATAATTCGAGTTGCTCGTCGCTTCCGAACAACAAAATACGTTCTGGTCTGACGGGCGACCCATCATACAACAAAAAACGTTTGCCATCCATTGTAGATTTATATATATCTGGAATGGTGAATAAGCTGGAATGTGGTAATGCTGGTGATGTTTTTCGACGAGCTTTGACAATACCTTGATCTATCAATGAATTGTCAAATAACATTTCGATAAGAATCTAAAAAATGCTTACAAATTTCAGTGTTAGTTCGAAAGATAGCCAAAGCCGATCGAGTCATGGCCGCTTTGGCAATTTCTTCTTTATAAATCATACCGATTGGCGTTACTTCGTTGAGAGCACGTTCTTTCATCTTCTGACGAACCTGTTTCACTTGAATCAGTTCGGGATTTGGTGCATGAGAATGAGAATCTGTACCACCACTAGAGTATTCATTGTTTAATGAAGTGTGAACATACACTTGACAGTCTTTAACGACATACACCCAATACTTTGTGTTTGCCTGTGTCTTATTACGTTTGTATACATAATTATGCATTACTAGCAACGGTTAATTTTTGTTTGATTTAATAAAAGATATATTGTTGAAATTTTTCTTTAGAAGTGCTGTTGCTTGCAGCCATAATGATTGTATATCTGGTTTGTAATACCGACAAAATTTTCGCTCGCTTTATTTGTATTATATTATGTCTTTTATTGTGTTTTGTTCACATTCGTCTATAGTGTTGTCGTATATATATTGGTCGATAAAATTTTCCAATAAACTTTTGTCACAACACTATTTCGAGATATATGTTATTCAGTGACATCTCCGTTCATCATTTCAAATGTCTTTCTTTATTATTCCTCTTAAATTGTCTCGAACACCCAAAGTCTTATCATTTTCATACTTCGACATTTTTACTTTCGACCAAAGTTAGGAGAATCCTTTATCAACGCATTTAAAGTATTTTCAGCTGTTCTTTTTCGTATTCAAATGATTTACAACAAAGATCAATTGATTTGAAACTATATTCGAAATCGACAAATATTATAGTAACATCTAAACAAGAAATCTTTTTATATGAATCCATCCAATAGTCTGGGCGTATTGTTGATGAACGTTCCCTTAAGGGAACTGATAACGTTACTTTAATCTGACTACGGAAACTATCAGCAAAAATCATTATGTGCCGTGAAATGGTTTTTTCCACCACGCGATGCATCATTAATATTAAATGCTCCATAAACGGCGCCTGAAACATACATATAAAAAGAAAATTATAACATGCATATTTTAATTTCTTTACCTAAACGAATAAATTCTTTTGCTAAATTTCTAAAATCAGAATCAGCTAAAATACTGAAACGTCTGATATCACTATAAATGTATTTTACAGATAAATCTTTGATTTTTGTAACATCACCTTCAGTAATTTTAACACCTTTAGTAAAGCCCATATTATTTAATGTTGTCCGTTTTGATCAATTAAAGGTAATAGATGATGATGTTGTAGACTTCACTAATGGAAAACATTTATCAGCGTGTTGCTTAAAGTGTTTTGAGCCGCTTAATCTATTGTAAAGATATGTATTCATACACTTGAAACGACTAATAAATCTAGGAATTCTTTTTAATTCATTACTATCATTTAAATGTGCAGAATAGCTGTAAGCTCGCCACTGTAAAGCCTTAGTTTCCGCTTCATTTTTTATTACTTGATACTTATTTTTTCCAATCAAGAAGAGGTGCTTGATTTTCTCAGGTGTGAAAGTGTGTGAATTTGAATGTGATGACAACGATGAATAAGATGATGATGTATCAGAAGACATATTTTGTTCACAAATTATCGTTATATCATCTTACGACATTGTTTCATCATTAAATGATGAAATTATAGATAATATCAGTTCTCAAACATAAAGTTCAAAGATAACAATGTATGTAAAAATGATAAATTCATAGATCTAATACGCAGTAGCATTGTTCATTGTCCCTTACTATCATTGTTATTAAAATAGACCAGAGTTTATCCGATGAAAATATTTTAAAGTGCCATTATAATTTCTCGTGATATTAAGGGTACCCCCCCCCCTTCTTTTTCCACCCTTCCTGGATCTCGAAGACAGTAAGGCCGATCGGCTTGAAATTCTTGTCACAGATAGAACATCTAAGTTGATCAGACACGTGTTCGAGGAAAAAATTTTCAAAGACGACTTTCTTAATTTTTTTTGAAAACCTTTGGTTTTTCATATGTTCTCATCTTGCCTTGGACGACCCCCTCTCCCCCCTCCCCCCCTTTAACTTTTGCGGATTGGGCTGAAAAGTTTTTTGACGATACCTATGAGTATATCTCAGAGGTAGTTTTCAGGATTTTCAAAAATCTTACTTACTTTTTCTTTTATAACAAAAAAAATACATAAAAGTTTTTGCCGGAACCTGATTTCTGACCTTGAAAACCCTATAAACCAGGACGGAAATATCAGAAATGAAAGCGGCCGATTCTACCTCTGGAGGATACTTGAAAGTATCTCTGATAAACTTTTCAGCACGATCGGACAAAATTTGAGGGTGATCGTCCACGGCACAACTCGTTACTTTGCTTCAAAAACTAGTTTCGAGAAAAACATAAAAAGAAATTGATAACTAGCTGATTTTTTTCAACTTTTTTATGAACAACTTTTGATGGAAAGTCTTCTGAAAGCAGACAAAAAAGGTTTTTGAAAAACTTTTTTTTGGGCGAGAGATTTTTGTGGAGAATCGATAGAAAATGAACGGCAGATGCGATCGAGGTTTTTCAAACGCCGATTGAAATACCAACAGATGGTCTATCTAGGACACATATAAAAAAAATTTTGTTAAAACAAAATTTTGGTAAAAGAAGAGGGGGAGGGCGGTACCCTTTGTATTAAAATACCAAAATTTTTATTAAAATGTAATTTGTATAAAAACATTAGCAAGGTGAAAAATCTTGCTCCGCCTCGCCTGTGCCTGGCTCTATCTGCTCTGCCTGCCAAACAGAACAGAGGAAAAAAACAATTTTCCCCTTTGAGACACGACAGGACAGGACGTCAGGGCGGCCTTGCTGTTTGACGATCTCTGATCTCCAACATAGTGGTCCCTTGAAAACAACGAGGGCAGTATTTTTAGCTATATGTTTTACCACAGTTTTGTATCTCTTGAGAAGCTCTATCTATTTTGAAACAATGACGCTGTGTCGACGAGTCGTAAAGAAAATTTACCAGATGAGACTGTGCTAATCAATAGAATTTTATGGATTTTTCCTAGACTGATCCCTAAAAAATCTGGAGCGCAGTGTATTTACCCACATATTTTGACATCATTTTGTAGCTATCAATGAGGTCTATCCATGCTAAAAAACTGGCATTGGCTCTATGAGCAATAGTGAATTTCATACTGACACAACTTCACAATCCATGACTTTTCTCCATGTTTTTCATAGTACGTTCTTCAGGAAATCTCGAGTGGAGCATTTTTACTCACATATTTTGGCATCATTTTGAAGCTCTCAATGACTTGTATCTACCGTGTAAAAATGACGCCGGTTCAACGAGTCATAGTGAAGATCATATGGGTGACACTTCACTATTGACTAGAAGATTTGCTATGTATGAGACTGTGGTGGTACGTTCATGAGTTATCCTTGGAAATGCTTTGAAAGGTGGATAGTTTAAGTCAGAAATAACGAGATAGTTTAAGAGAAAACGTATGACGTAGTATACGAATGGTTTCTGTGAAGATTTGCATTTAGGGTCGTTTGGTGGACAAATCATCCACCGTCCTTTAATGTTATATTACATTATACTATATAATAACAATATTTTATTTCATATTATATTATAACATCCTAGTTTAGATTACTTTGTTATTTTATGTTATTGTATTGTTAAAACTTTGATGATGTCATTATTTTATTTTATTTTATCATATTTTATTTTATTTTAGATTACGTTAGAAGTATATTTTATTGCCAGATTATATGAGATTATACTATATTATTTTACTTCATTTCATTTTATTTTAGTTCAATTTTTTTTATATTATATTATATTATATTATATTATACTATATTATTATATTATATTGTTTGATTTTATATTAGCTTACGATATTATTTTATTCAAGATTATATCATATTGTATTCTATTGTTTTCTTTTGTTTTCCTTTATTTTGTTATATAACAGTATATTAATATATTGCATGTTATAATATAATATTATTTTTTTTTCATTGTTATATTTTATGTTATTTTATTATCTTTTTTATTTTATTTTATTTTATTTTATTTCATTTTAGTTTATGTTATTTTTCTTTATTTTTGATGACGTTATTTTTTTATGTCAAGGTATTGTATTTTATTTTAGTTTATAATTTTTCTTATCTCGCTGGAAAGCAAAGAATATTTTTTTTTCTTAATTCAATAAATAAACTTGGTATAGAACACTCTGACGTCTATTGCTACTGATTTATTTATATATTGAAGAGCAACGATGTTGAAAAGACGTACGACATAAAACTAATAAAACATTAATCGCAACTAAGATCTTTAAGTTATCAATTCCTTTGTTAAAATGTTCAAATAGGATAGTTACTAATACAATAGTAATATGAATATATTATAAGTCTTTGGATAATGTAATTTCTTTTTCTTTCATTATTCACATCAAATAAGTAAAGGTCGTAAATGATTATTGTCTTTATTAGCTCTTGAACTAATTAGTTCCTAAATCAAATCAAATCAAATCAAATCATATCATAATATGAAACGTTCTAAGAGTTTTGAAACTATTTGAATCATAAAAATAAAACAATCAAAGAAAATTAAAAAAATAAAATGAACTTTGTTCGTAAACTGATTCTCTTCTACGTCGTTGTTTTTTTTTGAAACTTGTTATCTACATCAATTTACTAAAAATATCTCTTTCTCTCTATGATAATGATCTGAAAGTGATATTAACAATTGCGTCAAACAGTCAACTGAAGCCTTCGATTATCTTACATTGAGTTTCATGTTAATGAGCTTGTTAATGTGATCTTCTAAATTGATAATTTTATATCGAAGTAAAAATCATGACTTCTCGTATTTTCTTACCTAATTAGACGATTTGAAATCATTTTCAAAAATGATTTTAATGATCTTCAATTTCTCTCCCCTTGTTATTATAAATAGTCAATAGATTATTATTACAGGTTGTTTTGTTGTACTTGTTATTTCTATTTTTTTATTTCCATGTCTTTCTAATTTGTCGTCTCTTTTTTTCTTTCTGTATCTATCTCTCTATCTCCCTGTTTTATCTCTCTATCTTTTTATCTCTTATATAAGCTCGTACTTAAAATTAAAAGAAAGTGATAGTTGGTTACGTGAAATACCTAAACAATACTACTGCTGTGACTTGTGTCATTAGTTCATACTATATTTCAGTTTTTCATTTAACATTAACAAACAAAGGGGGTTAACATGACGATTGCTACTTATAATGTTTCATGGATTATTTTAGGACCTCTGATTCCATCTGTTTTGGTGAGTATATTTAATTTGTATCATGTATTCAGCAGTCGAGCACTTCTTAAAGCGCTCAACAATCATGTTGTTGTTCTGCTTCTATGTTTTGGACTAGTATACGAACTTACACTTGATATATTGTATACAGTCATTGATCAAACCCTTGTTGCTCCAATACAAACACCTGCATTTTGTTATGCATGGGCATTATTAAATTCATCTATACCCATAATTATTTATCTTTTAATGGCCTGGGCAGCAATTGAACGGCATATTCTAGTTTTTCATGCAAATTGGTTTGGCACTCAAAGAAAACGCATTTTATATCATTATACACCATTGGCTCTATGCATTATATGGCCTATGGTTTTTTATATTACCACATTATTCATTATACCTTGTTCTTTTCCATTAAATTACAAAGTCAATGACTGTGGTTTTTATTCATGCATTACAAGATTTGCTTGGCTTGCATTATTTGATAGTATTGGACATTATATGGTGCCAATATTTCTTATTGTAATTTTTAGTGTCTCTCTTTTTGTACGCGTACTGTATAACCGGTATCGCGCACGTGGACAAATTGAGTGGAAAAACTACCAAAAAATGGCACTTCAATTATTACCAATATCAATGCTTTATATTGTACTACAGTTTCCATGGGTGCTTATGTATGCTCTTTATTCAGCTGGTGTACCAAGCAGTGCAGGTGCCAGTTTTTATCACGATATTCGATCATTCAGTAGTTGGGCTATTCTCTTTACTCCATTTGCAACTGTAATGTCATTGCCTGAATTAGGAAAAAAATGTCGACAACTTATTTTCTTTTGGCGACCACAACGTGCTGTTCATCCTCAAGCATTCACAGTCAATCGTCAAAACGGTAATCAAACTGTCTTAGTACCATTAAAAAGAATGGCATCAAAAACACCAGTAGCAACAAAACCAGCAGAAGTTATTCAAACAACAACACAACCAACAGGTATTATTCAAACAACAACACAACCAACAGGTATTATTCAAACAACAACTGAACCAACAGGTATTATTCAAACAACAACTGAACCAACAGAAGCAACAACACCAGTAACAAAAATACTGCCAACAATGGCATCAGTAACAACAACACTAATGACAAAGCCAGAAACTGAAATGACACCAATTGATATATAATTATTCTTCAATTATCAAAATTAATACAAACAGAAGGTATCGTTGAAGAAGAAAAAATTACAGACGCTAGTTATTGTTGTAAAAGTATTATATATATATATCTTAATATTTCTAGTCAGTTGTTCTATTTTTTAGATAGCTTGTCAGCTATCATTCTATGTTGTATATCTACTATTTATTTCTTTTTAACAGTCATCATTTACATTATTAATATTGTATGATTTTCAGAGTTCTTCTTTGTTGTATGATTTTCAGAGTTCTTTTTTGTTGTATCATTTAAGAGTTCTTTTTTTATTGTCCTGTTCGTTTTATTTGTCAATAAAATGAGCTCAATTGTATCTCATTGCCGGGCTACAAGTTGAGCACAAAAAACAAAAACATTATCTTGTTAAACTATTATAGTAACATTAAACCTCTTAATATGAAAAAAAAAGTTACTGGTGGCATGAAATAAATGAAAATAATTAAAAATAAGAAATATATCATATTCAATATCTTTTCAAATGCCCAGGTGATTCGATCCGACAGTCGGATTCCGACGCAAAAACTATCGGATCTTATTAGATCCGATGGAGAATTCGCCTGAAGTTGTCGGAAGTTGCCGGAATCCTAGCAACAAGATTCCGACAAAAAAGGCATCGAATGTCGGAATAATCAGGATCCTGTCGAAACCTCTGAGAATCTGACACTTTCTGACATCCGGAACCGCATGTCGGAATCCTGGTGCGAGGATTCCGGCAACTTCCGGCGAATTCCCATCGGATCCGATAGGGTGAGTTTGACCTGGGTGATTTTATTCTCAAAAGAACATAACCGACATTTCCAAAATAGTCACACGTTGACAAGCCAAATAATCAAAACGTGGTTGATGAGATACGTCATAAATTGAGAATGAATGTGACTTACTAAAATATTGAGGATGTCTATGTTTTCAAGGCAAATATGATGAAATACAAAGATATGCCGTATAAATGAAAGTAGTGTTTCGACGTAGACTTCGGAGACAGACAACAAATTGAATCGAATCAAATGAACGTGTAGATATTCGGTTCATTCATCAAATAATATGAATACTGTAAAATCAGGCCAGAGGAAAATGTGATACATGCTCGGTCACAATTTAATGAAGACAAAGTTTATATGGTTACATAAAATATTCAAAAATAAATCTTTATCGTAGAAATCGATAGATAGAAGTCTGTCGAAAAAGAACATTATTTATCACAGTCGAATCGAACTCAAATGAATATTTACTTATTCATTTAGATCTCTGGTAAGTATAGACTTGTACAGAAATGTTTACTCTTTTGAACAGTATAAGTTTGTTAAAAATAAAGTTAAAAATAAGATTTTATTGTTAACAGATAAAAACGTGTAAGATAGTCAAATCATCCCGCATGCATTCATTAAGTATCAAAACATTCCAAACAGAAGTCATTAGACACAGTTTCTAGTAGGTCTTACTAAAAAGATTATGGAAGCGTTATGGGAAAAGATTTCGAGAAAGAGATGTTTTCTCTACAAGATCGAAGCCTGGATTTTTTCTACGGTTTATACAGAGAAGTTCTGGGAGTTAGAACACAAAAGTTATAACACTAGTCGACGTTCTTGTCCTCTTCTTTCCAGGTTCTTGTCTTTCTTGCTTTTCTGGCAAGATTCTTTTTCTGTTCTTTACATGCAAGATTCTTGCCTGAAAATTCCTTACATACAAGATTCTTGTCTGAAAAAACTGATCTTGCCTTTCTTGTGAGATTCGTGTAGACCGAATCTTGTCTGATGAGGCAAGAAATTCTTCTCCAAACAAGATTTTTGTTCTCTTACTTTCTTGCCTGGTCCTTGTTTTCCTTGAATTCTTCCCTGATTCTTATCCTTCTTGATTTTCTTGCCTGTTTCTGATTTCTTAGGCTTCTTGCCTGATCCTGGTCACAATAAAAAAGCCTTTTCTAGGTTATTACTATCATTTTTATTTTATTTTATTATAAGCTTTTCACACCATGTACAAAAAAATATAAAAGAACAAAAAAATACTCTAAATTTCACATATTCATGAAGTAGTTTTAGTTTTTAACATAAAAAATATAAAAAAATTCTTCTTATATTTATTTTCTTAAAATTTTACCTATACGAAGAGAATTATCAAACAATAGTTTTTTAAATAAATGGATATTTTCTTCGTCCATTGTATGTAATACTTTTACGGTAGTGAAGAAATCTAAAAAAAAATAAAATATTAAGATATGAATTAGAAAAATATCAAAATATGTTCAATAAGGATTGCTTTGAGGAAACAATGAGAAAATGGATATAATATATTCTATTGTTTTCTCGATGTAAAATAAACTTTTATTATACATCCAGTTAAAACAATAACTTACTAGACGTCGTTTGAATTAAATAAACGCGTTAGAAAAAGAAAATAATCTAAGTAAATTTGAACTATACTTATCGAGTCAGTAACGGTTATGAATAAATAACGTTCAGCTAATGCTCTTATATATGTGATAAACAAAGATCACATCACATTTCGTTCATCTTGCAAAGCTGGCAAGAATCTTTTTTCTTTTCTATTACAAGAATCTTGTCTGAATAACAAAGAAATTTAAAATATCTTGTGTTTCTTTCCCGGCTCTTGTTTTTCTTGATTTTCAGACAAGATTCTTTTTATCTTGAACTTCAGTCAAGATTCTTTTTAAAAGGAAAGCAAAAGATTCTTGTCTGAATATTAAACATATCTTGAATATCTTATACTTCTTGTCTGATTCTTTGATTTCTGATTGTACAGACAAGATTCTTGTCAACTGGAAATTCTTGTGTGATTCTTTTTACTTTCCTGTCGAAAAGAATCTTGCCTGAACGCAAGAATCTTGTCTGAAAAGCAGGAAAAGCAAGAACCTGGAAAGAAGAGGACAAGAACGTCGACTAGTGAAAGTGTGTGCTGAATTATCCTTTGTTTCTCTAATAAAATGTATCAAGAACATGAATAATAATATTAATTTTGATAATTCAGCATAAAATCCAAAAGTCCTTTTAGTTTATTTCACTACTTCAACAATATTTGTTAGAAAAGATATAAGGTTGTTCATAAAAGAGAAAAGACACAAGAAGTTATTGAAATTCAATCAAAATTTACATGAATATATAAAGAAAAAAACTAAGATAGATATAAATTTTTCAAAATGTGTGAAAATAAAATTATATACCTTTTTATTTCCAAATCCATTGAATTGATACATTCACTTCTAAAAAAATTTATCAAACAAGTAAATTTCATTGATAACAGTGGATAAATGCAGGTTTAGTATTTGTATAATAACATCGATTCTAGAACATTTATTAATTTACAAAAATTTACAAGAATTCCCAGAAATAACAAATAAAAAAAACGCTATTTAAAAGTTACGCTTATAAATCAGTACAATTAATATACAGAGTATTTTAAACGGACTTAAACCAAGATGGAGACTGAATATTTAGCGTCATTTAATTAGCGATGGCCAACAGACAGTTGTGCCATTGCAAGCTGTGTATATAATCCTCCCTTTGTCAATAGTTCTTTATGTGTACCCTAAAATAATATTTAATCTTTTATAAAGAAGAAAGTCAATTTCATACTTACTTCTTCTCTTAATTTGCCTCGATTTACAACAGCAATTTTTTCGGAATTTCGAATTGTTGATAAACGATGAGCAATTGTTAAGCATGTTCGACCTATGCGTGCTTGATCTAATGTTGATTGAACAACTTTTTCGCTTTTATTATCTAATGCTGATGTTGCTTCATCAAGAAGAAGAATTTTTGGATTACGAATTAAAGCTCGAGCAATAGCAACTAAAAGCATAAATCGTTTATAAAAAGACTTTTTTTAAACAAATATTTACTTCGTTGTTTTTGTCCACCAGATAATTGACTACCTTTTGCTCCACACATTGTTTCATAGCCCTAAAACATCAGTAGAATAATCTAGGATAAACAAAAAAGGTGAAGAAACCTGAGGAAAGGAGATAATCAATTCGTGAATATTAGCCATTCGAGCAGCAGTTTCAATTTCATCTTGTGTTACTTGTCGACTATTATCACCATATGCAATATTATCACGAATAGAAATATTAAAAAGAACTGGTTCTTGTTGAACAAGACCCATCAATGATCGAAGCCATCGAATATTCAAAACTTTTATATCATTTCCATCTATTAAAATTTTTCCTTTTATTGGATCATAGAATCGTTGTAACAACGCCATAGTTGTTGATTTTCCACATCCTGATGGGCCAACAAAAGCTGTCGTATTACCATTTAAACATTTCAATGAGAAATGTCTTAAAATACGGAGATTTGGTCGAGTTGGATATCGAAAACAAACATCATGAAATTCAATATTACCCACAAAATCTTCCTAAATAATAATAACAAAAGATTTCATTGGTATGAATCGAGAAGATGTAGCTTATTACTTCTGCCAAAATGATCCCCGATTCCTTATTAGGATCAATTTGTGATTGTCGGTGATGAAGTTTTATAATTCTTAATGCGGCTAGTTTAGCTTTTGAATAATCAGGAACCGTATTCAATGAACGACTAATAGTAAATATAGACAGTGATATAACAGCATACACTCTTTCATAAAAAATATATTTAGATAAAAGTAAATATTAATCACAAACTATTTTACCTGTACACTCGATCGAATTGTAACTCTCCATTGTTGACGAGGTCACTACCATATCCAAAACATGCGGATGCAAAAAAATACCCTACTGAACTAGATATAGCATCACCTAGAGCTATCAGGTGTATTTGACGTATTCGTTTTCTAAATATTTCAGTGATTTAGAAAAATCAATTGAATTGAGAGAAGTCGAGCGTAATACTTAAATTCTGCATTGAATGCATCTTGATAAAGTTGGATAAAACAATTTTCTTGATGAAGAGCAACGACAGTACGAATATGTTCGATTGCTTGTGTTGCATGCTAAAACAAGAAGCAGCCATAAATATAAATGAAATAATGTGATTTTAATCATTACCTGTCCACCTTGTTCGGCAAATAAAATTTTATCTTTTGAGTGTTTGTCGTTATCTTCTATTTGACTTCGAAGCTTTCCTGCTAATATTATAATAGGAGCAAAGCACAAACTAACCAATGTCAGTTTCCAGCTCGCTGCGAATGAAATTATTAAGCCTGCTATAGAGGCACCTATTGATTGAAAAATGATTCCAATACGAATACCAGTCATTCCCTGTAAAACAACTTTGATTAAAAAATAATCGCACACATTTTATTTAGAAGAAAGGCGTTCAGCACAAATATATAAATTTTGATTTCCCTTAAAAATAGAAATACTATTTACAATTACCTTAAGAGCTGAGGCATCTGAAGAAAGACGTGTAACAAGAGCTCCAACAGAATTTGTTTGTTGATCAAAATAACTTATTTCTTGTCGAAGCATAGCGCTAAATGTTAATTGTCGCATTCTCATCGTCAATGCTTCACCTGATTTAGCAAAACTAAGACAACTTAAGAATTGAGCGATAAATTCACCAACACCAAACAAGAAACAAATTATGGCATATATGTGTATCAAACGATCTTGTTCATTTGAGTTTGGTTCACTAACTGTACCATACATATTTGTAAGTATAAGTCCGTAGAAGGGTTGAATTATACCATAACCAAGAGAAGTAAATGTGCCTAATAAAATCCAATGCCATTCTGGGGCGTTAAATTTTGAAATCTTGAATAGAAATGGAATACGAAAATACTTATTTTGTGAGAGATTATCTGGTGACGTATCATCTGCATTCTCATCATATCCATCAGAATTGCCACCTGAATGCATTGATTGTTTTGAAATTTTTCTACTAGCTAAAATTAACGTATTCATTATATAATAATAAAACAAGATAGCGTAAATGTGTAACCTAGTAACTGTTGTGCCCATACATACTCATCGTTGGTGTCGTTTTCTTCTGTTTCACTCTCTGAGTCACTTTCTTCCGGTGCCTTTTCAGTTTGACTTGTAACTAATTCATAATAGAGTCCTTTCCGTTTCATTAATTCATTATGTGTTCCACTTTCTTTTACTTGTCCATTTTCGAATGCAACGATCAAATCAGCATTTCGTATTGTACTTAAACGATGAGCTATTACTATTGTAGTTCGACCTTCTTTCGCTTTATCTAATGCATCTTGTACAACTCGTTCGCTAGTATTATCTATATAATACAATGTCAATTATAAATAAAAAGAAAAAGTAACACACCAAGTGCACTTGTTGCTTCATCTAATAAAAGAATCTTTGGATTTGATAACATTGCTCGAGCAATAGCCACTACAAAAGAAAGAAAACAATTTATACTATAATAAGAAACATTTATTCGATATACCTCGTTGTTTTTGACCGCCGCTGAGTTTATCACCTGATGATGTTTTATACTTCTACGAAATAAAAAAGATTTTATTGATGAAAGACTAATCATAAGTAAAGCTAATACTTCTGGAAGTGCCATTATAAAGTCATGAGCATTGGCTATTTTAGCAGCTGCTTCTACTTCTTCATCTGTCGCATTTGGTTTACCAAATCGGATATTATCTTCGATTGATCCTGTGAAAAGAACCGGTTCTTGACTGACAATCCCTATATGTGATCGAAGCCAAGCCACATTCAACTTTGTTATATTTATTCCATCGATTAAAATTCGACCACTATCTGAATCATAAAATCGTTGTATTAATTGGATAGCTGTACTTTCTATGAGAATAATGAAAACCTAAACTACTAGCGAACTACAAAATAACTCACTTCCACATCCTGATGATCCGACCAAAGCAATTGTTTTACCAGATGGAATATACATTGATAGTTTATTGAGGATCTACATACAAATGATATATAATGTATAAAAGTTCGATGAAAGTTGAAAAAATTCATACCAAAGCATCTTGTCTTGCAGGATAAGTAAAACTAACATTATCAAATTCAATATCACCTTTAATAGTTAGTGGCTGTTCACCATCATCACTCAACGCATTAATCATTGAAGACTAAGAGGTTATGAAAGAAAATTCATTGTATGACCACATTATTCTAAGCTTACTCTTTCAATAATGTGAAATACACCACCTCCACTACCCAGAGCTTCTGCAAAACTTTGAATATTAGGCATAAATTGAGATACTTGCATTGTAGCGACCTACAAACAGTACATGAGAATTATATGAATAATATATTCTTTTCTAAGGCGAAAATATACCATACAGGCGTAGAGAATCTATAAATAAAATTTGCGAATGAAAGAAGTGTGACGGAGATCATAAACTTACCAAAAATACTGATCCGGCTGAATAGTTTGAACAATCAGCTTGAGAAAGATGTAAACCATACCTATAATTAATTGTTATATATTTATTTACATAATGGAAAAAGAATAATGAAATATAATACCAGAGTGTAAGTGCTGTTGCTGAATAACTGAAAAGATTATTTAAACCTTGACATAATCCTACATAAGTACCTTTTTTTACTCCAATAGTTTTTGCCTTCGCCAAACTATTTGCAAATCTAAAATAATAAATATAGTATAAGATGATAGATATCATAATTATATACCTTTCTTCCTCTTTTTTTTGACCATGGAATGCTGTAACTGTTCGAATACTTTGTAAAACTTCTTGTGCAATTGATGATGCTGATGCAAATGCTTGTACTTCTTTTACTGTATATGTAATAATCGTCTATAAAGAAATTAAAGTTTCTTACTAATTTATAGAATATATTTTTACTTTGATTGTAAAATTAATAGTAACAACTATTAGCGGAGATATAGATAGATAAACCAATGTTAATTTCCATCCTTCCACAAATGCCAATATGAGTGAACTGATCATTCGCACGCAAAGTGAAAAGAAATCAGGTACTTTCTCACTACCATAAACCATTTATTAGAAAGATTTATTAAAATTTAACGAATTAAATTACCCTATTCCATCTTTAATTTTATCTGCAACGAAATGATAAAATGAAATCATAAGTCATACTGAGAATATTCATTTACCTAGATCATCAACAAGTCGATTACTTAATTCTCCAGCATTTTGTACATCAAACCAACCAATTTCTTGTCGAAGAATGTTTTGAAAAAGAGCAAATCGAATACGACGAACTTGTCTCTCAGCAGTGATAAGCCAAGTTGACCAACCAATGTAACACAGTATTAAATTTCCTAAGCCGACCATCACATAATAAGTTATAATATTTTCCATAGAAATCGTAGATGAAACATTATTTGTAGTATTAACAACGACTGAACTATAGAAAAATGAGACTAAATTATATCAACCTACAATTGTCTAGTTACCATTCATTTGAAAGATTAAAAGTGGTAGAAGTATTCATTTTGCTATTGGTAGCAAAATGATTAAGTATTTGTTTATATAAAATAAGGACTATTGGATAACAAGCTAAAGAAAAAGAGTTCGACTTGACTCTAATACATGAAATTCCATACCTCCAGTTCCCAATGCTAAAAACAATCAAGAATAAATTATATTTAGAACAAAATTTAACTAACCAGCGATAGAACCAATAATCATCAAAAGCATATCTAGTCCATCAGCAAACTTGTAGATTTCGAATAGTTTCAAACGACGAGTTTCAAATTCTTGTGATTTTTGGAATCTTTCAGCAAGTCTATTAAGAAATACACTATTCGTTCTTATTCAATAATATATAGATAACTTAACGGTTTTTTTCCCCTAAAGACCGATCTGTTTCGATGAAGGTTTATTTTTGAAATGAAATCAAAATCACCTGCACCGGCAGACATACTTGCTCGAATTTGTCGTTGTACATCAGGACCATTGAGTGTTTGTTGAACTTTTCTTTGAAGATCTTCTTCATCTATTACGACTTTTGATCTCATCCTTGTCATTTTATTATTAGTTGCATCAAATCTATAAGAAACAAAGTTGAATTTTTCAGTACAAATTCTAACATACTTTTTAAGCTCGGGAACAACGTCATCAGCTGATGAGTGATGTGATGATGATTCAAGAGAAGCAGATCTATCTGGAGGCGATATACCAGCAGAATGTGATGGTTTTGGGATAGATAAATGATCAAGTGGTAATTCATGTAAATTATCTGGCAATGAAAGATGTGAAACCGTTGGTGATGAAACTTGAAAGTTAGGTATTGACGTAGTATGTGTCATCTTCACTGATGGAAGTGGCGAAGCATTTGTTGAATTGCTTGGCAAATCCATCTCGTTATCGATATCACTATTCGATTCGTATTTCGGGATATCTTCCATAGCGATGCAAATAAATCAACGAATTACTTATACAATCGATAAAATAAAAATGATATTAAATGATAATGAGAAAAAAGAACTAGTAAATAGAAAGAAGAGAGTCTATTTACTAATGTATGATATGATGTTTCACTGATTATAAATGATAAATCATGATGTTCACTGAATTTTTGAAGGTAGAATTAAACTTGATTAGTACGTCATTAGTTATCATGTAGTAATGAGAAGCATACAGCCCACATATACATATTTTTTTATAGACAAAATACTATATTAAAATTAATTCATAGATTGTCTATATGTTTTGGACATTCTTACTCAATATTTTATCTATGATATATCGCTGATAGTCATATAAAAATAAAAATTTGTCGATTATTCGTTTTATCTATTAAATCTATCGAGTATGCCTCAGTTTTAATACATAGTTACATTTATCATTCTACAAATACAATTTGAATGCATTCGATGAGAAGAATATATAAACAGATGATGTATTCTCTCTTTGATAACTATGATTAATAATTAGATAAGTGCTTTGCATTTATTTTATTAATCATTTATTTCTCAACATAATAAAGGAACATCTTTTGACAAAGTAACATGTATCATAATTAATAGTCAAAAGATTATTTTTGTATTTCTCAACGACGATTTTAGTTGAAGTTTTATTCTGAGTTATATTCAAAGTTAAAGTGATAATAGTTCTTTTATTGTCATTTTAGTTTTATCTCATGATAATGTTATATCTCATCGTATTTAGCATAATAAAAATCTTTGAAAGACTCTTTTTGTACTGCAAAAGAAGCTTATTTATACAGTTTTTGTAGCGCATTCAATAACACATCTTCCAAAAAAAAATCAAGATGTTATTATTTTTTCAAATCAAGATATAATTATTTTAGACATATGTACATTCTAAACTTAGAACTCAAAATTAAACAAAATCTTCAAATGATTAATTAAATAATAAAAATACCTCTATTATATGTTGTTTAAAAAGCAGAAACTTACTTATATATTTATCATTAAAAAAATAAGTGAATTGTTTCAGAATAAAAACCGTTCATTAACCAGTTCAACTGATATATTGCTAATAAAACTTTCGTAGAAAAAAAACATATTATAAATTTAACAATAATTGAAAAACAGTTACGTGTAATTTGTTACCTATCATCTATAATATTTTAATTGATAAAAAATACAAAATAAAAATCTAACTATCAAAGTAGAATTGAATCCAGTCAATATAATTAATTATTTTTGAAAAACTTTAACACTTAATTATTATGATGAGCTAATAAATATAAGGATGAAATATTTGAATCAGATAAAAATTTCTTATTTATTAGATTCATTTTAAAATATTGTCGTTTTCTTGTAATATGAACATCTAAACCCTATTACTCATCTTCAAAAATAAAACTAATGCGTAAAATCATACTCAAACAAAAATAATATTACTGTATTTGCTCCGTATTTACGTTAACGTACACATCATATCGTTTTTATTTTTTCAATCTTCTTTACAATATAAAAAAATTTTAATGCATTTAATATTTATTTTCATCAAATGATTTTAAAGGCTATCGTATAGAAAAGAAATGGAGTGAATACAATTGTCAAGGTATATTACGATGATGAATGTTATGAATACTGTCTTATTCGATTTACTCTCAATGAGTATGTGTTTATATAGTATTTTTATACGAAATAAATGAAAAATATGTCATACCTGATCGATTGAAATTATTTCTATATGTTTATATATTATATTGCAAAACAGAATATTGATTCAAGCATTTCGATCTTACTTAATCATAATGCTTTACATTAATTTAAATAAAATGAAAAATATTATCATTTATAACATATTCAAAAATAAAGGCATCACGTTGTTTTAACAGTATATACTACAAACTCATATAGCTACGTTAAACATAGTTGAACGTCTGACTCCTTTTATAACAAGATTACGATATAATAAATCTATGTAAGCATTCTGTGAAATTAAGAAATGAGAGAGTGTTGTAATAAATTCTTTTCTTGTCTTTGTCATAGCACTATATGCTTGTAATATGATAATGATTAACTTACGTAACATGTGCAAAAGACTTGATTACTTATTAACAACTTCCTTATTTGATTTCTATACATTATTAGCTTGAATTTTTTATTAATCAACGTTCTACGTAAAAAATATATTAATACCTATTCTACATCGACTTGTTATCTTTTTACTTAACTATGATATTCGAAAAGTTGTATTTTTTTGTTATAAAAGATGATATTGAAAACACACCGTTGTATATTTTTAAAGCTAAGTAATTTTCAATCAAAACAAAACAAAAAATGGATGACTGTTGGGTGAAAGGATCATTCATAGGATTCTTTGGAGAGTCTACTTCTGAAAACATCTTAAAATTTGCAACATAAATGAAAAAAAATGAAAATTATTTATTTTTTTCCACGATCAGGATTATGAGTATCTATTGAACCACCTGCTTTTCCATAAGGTGGATCATTAGAAACTACTTGATTTGGTTTGCTCCAATCTTTTCGTGTTGTACCTAATATATAAGCAAAACAATAAAATTATAATTATCTATAATGATTTCTTTACCAGGTTGTTTAGTATCATCAGTGGTATTGACTTTTTGTTTTTTATCACTCGTTTTCGTTTTATTTAAATTACTACCTTTGCTTGCATCAGATTGTTTTTCACCTAGAATAAATATATAATTGAAGTGATTTACATAAATTATTTTCTATATTAATTCTAATTCCTTTAAGGCTGCATTCAATATATTTAAACTGATACGGATTAAGTAAAAATATATAAAAAAAAGTGAGTTAAATTTCAATAATATACAAATAAAGATAATAACTTATAAGATACATGTGATGAAAAGGTCACATATTGATGCTATGTAAAACTTGTATCATTATAGTTAGATCATATAGTTTAAAAGTATATTTCTGTATCTGACATAATCGAAAATTACGAATGGTGTACATCTCTAGATATACTTGATCTTACTCTTTTATATGAAATTTTCACTACTATTTAATAGAATTTCTGATACGATAGTTTTTATACATTCTAGTAGAGTTATTACATTTTCATGAAAGTGCAAAGATATTTTGGTTAAATTAGATACTATCGTTAAAACGAAAGAATTTCAAATAATCTCTATATTCGAGTTAAAACTCAGTAAAAAAACAGATCTAGTTTAACTAACTGTCTGTATTCTGGCGTAAATAAATAAACATATATAATACATTTTCTTCATTTCATCAAATGACTGTTCATGTACTAGTTTTGTGTTCGAAAATGAAATATATTCACTTGGTTCCATTTAAAACACTCTAAAAGAGACACTAGCAAACTCGATCTTTGTTACGTACTTTTGGAGCATTAAGAAGTATAGAACTACTTTATTTTCTCCTTGATTTTATAGTCATTTTTTTATATATAATTAGTGCTCACTCCGATAATGCGATAGTTCGAATTGATTATTGAATATTTTTACTATGCTTTCTGCGAGATTAAAATTATTATTTATTTGAAGATATTATAAATCTATAGTTTAGCTGTTAGAAATCTTCTTGTTAGAACATTTTCGATATATCATTTATTTCTTTATTCGAAAGTTAAAAAAGGTTTTTTGAAAATTCGTCGACATACTTCAGTTCGCATCAAGCAATACATTGGTTGATATCTCTGTTCCTGTATGTACATCAGCGTTTAGAGATAGTTATAATAAAATTTTCAATACAACTAGATTTTATTTTATGATCTTTGGTTTAGGTTTTTTTTTATTGATTTTAGATAGAATCGTACGAAGAAAACTAGATGCTATTATCATTAAACATGGAAAGTAACCATCTATGTGTAAAATAAGACATGAACAGATGAGACGAGATCTTTTTCTAGTACTGAAAGAAAAAATGTAAAAGGGAAGGAAAATGAGAAAGAACAGATAGTTATTAAAGAAATTGAATTCGGTAATAGTAGAGATAGATATTTAGCAATATGAGTATTATATTCATTTTTCATCCTCATCTACATCCTAATCTTCTGACTAGTTCTCTATATTACATATTATCTTGTAAATCTGCTACCTAACTCGATATAACAAGTCTATTCGCATTGAAATGATTTACACAATGAGAATATCTATAATAGATAGTCGAATTCTATTGCTCTCGAGAAATTTTCAAGAAAAGTAATTGTCATATCTTGTAAATCAAGCATGTCGTTTGTGAATTCTATTGAACTTAGTTGAAATCTTATCAATTTCCATATTAATTTACTTTTATTTTGATTTGTAGATGAGCGTGAATCACTACTATCATAACGAACATGTTGTATAATCAACGACGGACGTATAAGATTAATTCGTCGTTGCTAGAATATATAAATCTAAATTAATTATCGTGAGAATTATATTTTAACTTACAGTTGCAACTGTTAATGACTGTCGTATTGCTTGCATAATCTAAAATTTAATTTAAAATCACAAAGATGTTTAATAAAATACATGTAATTTGCACGTAAAAATATTCATATAATAGATATCAAAAATAAAACAAATAATGATTATTTTAATACATTTATTTGAGAGAAGTCCTTTTTATTATACAACACCGACGATCATAATTGTATTGTAGAGGTAGTTAATGTAAATGAAGAAGTTATGTACAAAAAATAGTATTGATAAAAGATAAATATTACGTTTTTAAATTGATGTCATTCATTTTCTAATTAATATCTTGACAATATAACATCTGTTTATTGATAATTACATCGAATCTGAAGCAGAAAAATTATCGATTTAGTATGAAAGAGTTTTGAGATACTATTATTTTATGGCTCATATAAATAAAGATCGTCATAAATGTGAAATTAATACATACATAGTAAAGATAAAGATCTTACAAAGAAGGTAGACGAACTGTTTTCTTAACTTTGACTTCATGTTTTATGGGCAAATATATCTTAATACTACTAGTGAAAGTATAAAAGGATTCGTATTCACAGACTATCGAAGGCGACGTGTGACGGTTTCAAGGAATTTTCGGTTTTAAGATCAAAACATCAAAAGGTAGTATTTTCGTCTGAATTTGTACGTTTTTTAATAGGTCTCATGATTCTATAATCTGTTGGAAATGTTAGTCAGAATAAGTGCTCTATCCTTGATATACTAAATTCTTATAACTATTCAATTTTTAGACTTATTCGCGGCATGTGATCGATATTTAGATAACCGATATCTCGAAGATAAAATATTGATTGTGACTGAAATCCTTAGGATATTTCAATGATTATGACACTACATTATTGACATAATTTGAAATCGAAATACTGTATCCCCATCTATAACTAAGGAAACAACTATAAAATAAGAACTATTTCGTTATACTTCGTTATTTATAAATTCTTACTTAAAAAATTCAGCAAGAATATTTCTTATAGAAGGATTTACCCTATATTAATCACTTAAATTCCATAATTAATATTCAAAAATATGAATAATACCTTCATTTCGATATCTATCCATTATAGAATGAATTTTGTCATAAAACATCAAATAAATACTTTGAATGCATATTGAATGCATTACTCAACGTAATAACTTATCTTGACTAACGTATACATATGTTTATTTGATGTTTATCGATTAATTGATTTCGAGCGGTATAATTATCTAGAAAAAAACGAGATTTCATTTCAAAATAATAAAAAAGAAGTTTTTTCGTAAATATTTTTATTTTACATTATTTGATACAAACTACGATATACTGATGCGACACAATTAACATCAATCCATATATACAAAAATATATCACTTGGTAAACCTTTTTCAAAATAAAGATTGAGCCAAACTGATAAAACTATAGTACATAATTTAAATACAAAAAAAATTAAACGATAAGCAAGACCATGATGTGTTCCAATACCATGTATATATATTGAATAACTACCAAATAGAAGTATAGCCATATTACATATAAAATTAATATATTCAAGTATTTGACGTTGTTCATTATATGAAAAACATATTTTTCCTGAAATAGTTTTTTTTGATGATAAAAGATTTTTTGGTGAATCAATTAGAAATGAATGATTAAATGTAATTGTTTGATTTTTAATATCGGCTAATTCATATTTCATTTTCATTACTTCTTTATTTAAATGAACAACATCCGATAGAAAAAGTAAAAAGACAGTACTATAAAAACCAGCTACAATACCAAAGACAATCGATGCTATATTAGTTTCATTCATAGAAACTACAAAATATAGTGTCTAAAAGCAAAACAAATCATAGAAATATATGAGAATTTTTAATATTTAAATTGAACGTTAATTCACGAACATAAACAAAAATTTGTTAAGTAAAATCATCACTACTTGTTTAAAGATGTTTTATTTCATTTTGTTTATTCTTTTCTATCATATGAATGGCATAGACATCGGACCAATGGGATTAGGAAAGATTGTGTCAGTAGATATAAGTCATCGTTCTATTATAAATGAATACAATGTGTTTTAATCTATATTAACCAACGCAAATGTCATATATATTTAAAAAATCAAATGATTTTTGACACGCTTGAAGAATTAAGTCAAGTATTTCTAAACTGTCAGAAAAGAAGTCAGTTTATTAATAGTACTCTAAGCTTATTTGCTAAAAAGCTTTCTGTTGCTTTTATCTCTTAAAAAACCGATAATATTAATATAGTTGTTCAATGGTTCACTTGTGTTTGCTGAGTATCTTATAACTTACTATAGTATCTTTAAATTTTATTTCATGGCTTAAAAAAAATCAATCATTGATTGAATTTTAATTTTAGGTAAAATAAAATGTATCATCCTAATAACAATGTGGTCAATATTAAATTGTATTTTTCATAAAGATACGATTACTACTTCTGCATTTTACAATCTTATGCGTTATTTTGAAAAACATTCCGACGAAGATTAGCGATAGAACGTGCATGACTGAAGCTATAGACATAGTAGAAAATTGATTTTTGTTGAAAACTAACGGAAAATAAAGAATTTTCTGGATTGTGTGTAAATATTTGATGTCAAATAAAAATTGTTCACATACACAATCATCAATTCAACGACATTAGAACTTTTTTTTATAGTATTAAAGGATGATGATAAAACATCAGCAATAATTATAATCTATTTCGTATGCTTATTTAGCGTACAAAACCTTAATGAAGTGTATAAAAATATAGTAATAGATACTTTTTAAATAAATTTAAGCACACGAAAACTTTTTTGTGAATTATTTTATACTAATCAATATTCAAAGTTTATTTTTTATCTTTGTTTCATTCAACTTCCCTAAAAGAAATTGTCTGATTTCAATACTAAAAAATTAACATAACTTTTATTATTCAATATTAATAACATCTATCATTAGTCCATTAGAATTTCATATAAAATTTATTATCGCGATGATTTAGAACAATAGTGTTACTCGTCTGAATAACTCACTTTGTTAATAAACTTAATTTTAGAGAATAAAATTTTCTTTTGTCTCTTTTCTAAACAAAAAGAAAGTGTTGAAATCAAGTTGATCAGCAATGATCTTGTATATATTTGTAACGTAATCATAAACATTTGCAAGATTCTCTACAAAGAAATATGAAACTTTTGTATTACTGAGGTAGTATGTTATATGTGTATATGTAAATATAATTAATATAACGTAAATTAATCAATGTTATGTTGATCTTAACCTATTTGCTTTCTTTACTTTAAAATAATCAACTATGTTTATAGAAATTATATTAACTTCGATTTTCGTCTATATCATGATATTTTATTTAGTCGATATGAAAATATATCCATTTATACAGTCCTTCAAGACTCCATGATTCTTTTATTTATTGAACATAGTAATCATCAAGGTCGAATAAAAAATAATTGTGTCATTGAATTTTTCTTTCACACTTAAACCCTTTTATTATAATATGAATTGATATATATAGTATATCAAATATTCCTTGGCAAGGACAAAATTAAAGATACATCTTGATTTTCTTTTCTTTTTTTTTATGATGAAAGTTGTGATGAATGAAGGAAAAAGTTATATCACACATATGACATTTTCATTGAACAATTAAATAAGAATAGAAGAAATATTGTTCTCTTTATAGTTATAAAATACATAGATAGAAAAAAAAAAGAAGAAGACATGTTTGACGAGAAAAACACAATGTTAATCTAATGCCCAAAAAATTTTGGACACAGAGGAAAAAGTGAATTATCGAAACTAAGGATACGGTTTTTTTCTACACATATAACAAGCGTTTACAAGCTATACACACCAACAATAAATCACGATATACAAAAAGAAGAAGAAGAAGAAGCATCTAAAGAAATAGAAAGATTATTAAATCAACACGAAAAATGTGTTATTTGTATTCTTATAATTGAAAAAGAAAACACACGAAACAATAAATAAGTTCGGAAATATTTTGTAAAATCAAAATATTTTATTTTTTTGTAGATTTCTTAGCTCGTCCACCAGTTGTACGTTTTCGTCCAGCTGTTTTCTTTGCAGTTCGTTTTACATATGCTTTACCTTCCTATAGAAAAAAAAAACGAAAGAAAAATAAATCAATGTCACAAAAAAAGAATAACTTACAGTTGCTGT